>QLTV01002975.1:148316-168316 GCA_003457575.1 Thermophis baileyi | reverse complement strand
GTTCATTGAAGGAGAAAGAGATGTATCTTTGTTATAAGTATTTGATGTTGTACGTCCTATTGGTTATAAAAATTGGTTATTTTTTTTTAAAAAAACTGCTCAAACCAAAAAGTACATTTTTACTTATGCAAACTCCAACTGCAATTGATTTCATGATAATTATATGCAATTTGAGTTTAAAAAGAACTTTCTTCTGTTACTGAAGAAGGTTCTAAATCTACAATGCCCATACATTTTAAAATATAGTTTTATGTTCTTGTTTCATTCAAATGTTGTTGGACAGCCAGTGATTTAACTGTTTAAAAAAATTGGAAAGATTTGCTACAATAGCAAAGTTTTATGTTCAATAAAAATAGTTTTTAAACTGAGATAGTGTTCTATTTTTTTGTCCAAATGCAAGACTACATCTTTTCAGGCCGTATATCTTTATATGGAATTTTAAGTATTTTTTTTTATTTTTATTTTTTTAAAAAAAGTTGCTGACTTAATCACAAGTGAAGCCTAATAAAAACTGGGCCCCAGAATGGGCAAATTGTTGAAGAGTTCAAGCAGAAACGGGTAACCCCCTGACCTCTGACTTTACTGGAAAATGATATGCAACATAAATTTAAGGAGGTTTTTTTTTTCCTCTTAAGTATTTCTTCATATATGTGTTGCTGCAAAATTGGCACATTTTCCATATTCATCCCAATTGTAACATTAAATTTCTTGTTGCATAATTTATCTTTATGAAGTGAACTCTTCTTTAAGAGTGCAGTACAAAGTCTCCATGCTCACTTTTGCTGCTAAAAATACTTAAATGATTTAATGTGTGAATAATACTGCTTTTAGTGAGGCCTTTCAAAGTATCAATACAAAAGAAAAATCCATGTGTAACTCTTTCTGCACATTTGCACACTTGTATGACACCCAAATTGGTTTTTGCAGATGCCCTAATGCATACTGCAGCTCCAGCAACTTTATTATTATTATTTTAGTTTTTCTTATTAGTGTTTCACATCCTACTATCATATTCAACCGAATAGGCTTGCCATTAATGGTTGAAGTTTCTTGAATCTAATTTGATCAAGAAAATAAATATATATAGATCATTGGAGTACCCATAAAAAGAACCCCTAGAACTAAAATGAATTGATTTTCTTTTTAAAAAATATTTTTAAAATACTGATTGCATTTGTACAAATAAATTTGTTTCATTTGAAAAACTTCCTTCCTTGAGTAACTTTCCCGACTGCAGCCTCATTCCATTTCTCGCTAGTAGCAGTCCGTATAATACCGTGTTTCCCCCAAAATAAGACCCTGTCTTATATTTTTTTTGAACCCTGAAATAAGCGCTTGGCCTTATTGCCATGCACTCAAAAGCCCGATTGGGTTTATTATCAGGGGATGTCTTATTTTGGGGGAAACAGGGTAGGTGTGTATGCTCCAATGTCTTTCATGGGGAAAAGAGGAAAAGAACTTTTGTGGTTCCTGTTAAGGCAATGGATGCTTTGGATTTTTATATTTATTCATTAATTCACTCGTTCACTCACTCACTCACTCACTCAAAATGCTTTCCCCTTCCCCTTTATTATATTTGCATTCATATCCTGCTATTTGGCTTGGAGTGCAAGGAGAAATGTAGAAAAATACCCCTGTAGCAACAATTTCTGATGTAGGTTGGGCTGAGAGAAGATAATTGACAAAGGTTTTGCTGTACTCAGAATGATGTGTGGTGATGCTTCTAATTATATTGTACATTGGATAATACTGTGCACACTCACTTCTTTATTTTCTTGGCTATTTCTAGTACCTCAATAAGGTAGTCAGTGACAAGGTGCATGCTACAAAGAGCAAGGTGTAATGAGTTACAGAATCAGAGTCAGAATCTCTACAGAATCCTTGTTAAAGAAGTCTAGCTTTCCAAAGCAAGTCTGAATATTATCTAGTATTTTTTAAAAAAGAATATTATTTAAAAAAAACACTCACACAGTTGGGCAAACTTAATTATGATGATGGATGCTATGGTAGAATACCGTGTAGAAAGCAAACTTTATGGAAGGGGACTTTGCTGCAAAAGATCTGACAGTGATTGGGGAGTAATCTGCATTATTCTTTCTGTTGTTGTTGTTTTTTGTACTGTATGGTTGGAGCAGAGCTTCATTGTTTGCCTAGTCACTATGGAGAAAGAAATAGCAATAGCAATAGCACTTAGACTTATATACCGCTTTATAGTGCTTTACAGCCTTCTCTAAGCGGTTCACAGAGTTAGCATATTGCCCCCAACAATCTGGGTCCTCATTTTACCCACCTCAGAAGGATGGAAGGCTGAGTCAACCTTGAGCCGGTGAGATTTGAACCGCCGAACTGCAGCTAGCAGTCAGCTGAAGTAGCCTGCAGTACTGCACTCTAACCACTGCGCCACCTCGGCTCCATGAAGGAAAGATTTTCCTTCATGCATAAATTACACTGGTTGGTTTTAGAGAAAAAATGTTTGGCATTTTATAATCTTGACTTTTAATAAGCTGGAGATTGATGATGATAGTGAAGATGATGATGATGATGGAAGAGATAATATGCAATTTTAGAAATCTGGTTTGGATCCGGAAGGGGACTTTTTGGAAAAGAATGAGGTATGGCATGAAGATACAGAGGGAAGGAAAGGAGGAGATATATGGTTACATAAACATCCATCTTCGGATTTAAATTTTCTCCTCAAAGGCCCTTTTACATTTTTACCCAACTGGTATTAAAAAAAACAAAACTCAAAGGGAAGGAACTGGCCTTGGAAGAGATGAATCTCTTTAAATCTTCTCCTATCCTTTCAGATCTTTGGATGACCTTGTTTTATATTCAGGAATGAACTTCACAAGCTCATAATTAAATGAACATAATCTGTGATGGCATCAGGGCTTAAGTCCAGGATAAATGCTCCACAAGGGTTTCAAAACCAAAACAGCCCAGAGACTCTTTTCCTCATATAATTCCTCAAAGCCAAAACACATGGACCAATAGCCAAAACTGTTGTGAGCACTCTACTTAAGGTTGCAACTCTTTTACATGTTGAGCATTAGGAAATCTGTCTTCACTTGAGAAGTATTGCTTTTGAGGGATAGTCACCCCAATTACTTTTGGGAGTTCAATCCAAAGAAACCTGACACAGTCAGAGGGGAGTTCCTGAGTCAGCTTAGTTGCTGTTTTAGGTCTGTCTTTATGTAGGGCGAAATTTAGAATGAATGAGTAAGAATACTGTTTTTTCTTGCTTTGCTTCTTTCACCTACTTGAAAGTTTTCAAGGAGTTTCAGCATGTTTGTTTTGCTTCTTGGTTTCAAATACAATTGAGTAAATACAATTGAGTAAAAGTTCTCAGTACAAATTCAACGCCATGCCTTAAATATATAGCTTAATAAATCCCTGTATTTAACTGGATCAAATTCTTATTTGGGCATTGAAATTATTTACTATTTATTTATATTCAACTGTATTTATATAATGTTGGAAGACACTCAGAGTCGCTTCAAAATGAGATAGGCAGCAAATAAATTTAATAAATAAATATTCCAAAGCTTAGGCTTTCTTTGTCTAATGCCCATCCCCCCCCCCAAAAAATTGGGCTACTAGTGTCCATGACTCAGACCTTGATATGCAAAATTGTTCTTTAAAGCAAAAGGAAATGAATGTTTCTTCTTAGAGAGAAAGTATCAGCACTGGCAGTGTTTTCTTGGCTTTTGTAGAAGAGTTCAGGCAACCTATTGGCAAAAGGCAATTCCATTTATTATTGAAGAGAATTTCAAGGCAGTTGTTTGGAGGTTGCGAAGCTCACAGACAGAGCTAGATGAACTGGGAAGGGAGGGGCACACATTATGTTCCAGATGACTGAGCAACGATTTATACATCAGCTCGCCTTTTTACATGAAGAAGAAAAGTAATAACAGCCCAGACCAAGGCATCTGAAGCAGTCAGATATCTGATGACTAATGGGATAGGTGGGAAAGAGCTCTCTGATTGGATGTCTTAATGAGCACATTTTGCACAGAGTTTGGGCGGCAATTCCCCTTGACCTTTGCCCTTTATTGACCGAACTGACACTTCATTTTTCACATACTTTCAATTATGGCACAGCTTAAGTGTTCCCTCACCCTTTTATAGTCTGTTCCTATATGGACAACTTGAGAGTGGTTGAGATATTTTCATTTGAGCAATGCCATGGCAGTTCACTATTTAGTATGTAATCTGAAACTGCCATCATTCTGTAATTTTCCCTAAATAATGTTTTTTTAAGGTAACATTTTATAGTTAAGATTCAAATATATAGATAAAACTTGCATTTAAGTCCTTCCTTGTTGCTCTCCTACTCTGTAAATTCAAGAGTTTGAATGATATGTTATTTGTCCCCACACATTTGTTTCTCAAGAGAGACTCCTGTAATGTGATGCCCTAAAATGCATTTTGACTTCCTACTCTTTAAAGAAAGCAAAACATAATTGTGGCTACAGTTTTCAAATCCTTAGAGTACATCAAAACAGCATTGTTATTCACATAATTATTTAATGTGTAAATGCAAATCAAAAGTATAGGTCTTTAGAATGATGGCTAAAAATAAGTTTTGTTCAGTGTGTTCATATGAGTAATATAGGAAGGACTTCCTTAAGTAGAGCCTAGTTTGTTAGGGAATATCAACTATAGCTAGGGAATACTGTAGGGAATATTCTAAATAGTATAGAAGCCAAACCAAGCAGTTTTGTATTGTAGGATAGAAAAAGTATGATTTCAAAGAAAAAGTTAAAACTCATGGCTGCAATTTTCTGTTATCATTTCTTCAAATTTGAACATATGTTTCCCACCAAGCTAATAAAAATAGGAGACCCTTAAACTAAAATATAAACAGTGATATACCAGTAAGCACCTGCACAAATTGATCTCTAGAGTTAAAGGTTGCATATCTCTTTAATAAAACTATTGCTTAATAGTTGGAATATTTGGAAAGATCAATAACCTGTATCTAGAGAACCTTTAGAAATAGTCATATTTATTTCAAAATGTATGATGTGTTACCTACTTTATTATGTAGCCCTCTGGCACTGTAATAGCATGCATATTTTTACTGTAGTATGGTAATAAAAAGATACGTAAAAGGCAGACAAAGGTGCTGTCTTTTCAATAAGGTGACCTCTGTTACCAAGTAACTGCTTTACTTATGAGCTTATTAAAAACTAAAAAAAATGAGCTTTTCATACTTCATAGGCATTGATGTGAAAATGAGCTTTCCTGTGAGTAGTTTTCTTGATCATTTCTAGAACAATTGATTAGCCAAAGAGCTGCTGTCATTAGCTGACATTGACTGATAGCAATTTGTCACAAGCTCCGAAGGTCAGCCAGAGAGGGAGCTACAGCTTGTCTTTGACTGACCTTTCCTGATGCCATTATCATACTACTGGCTTGACTAGATGTGACCCTCAATTGAAAAAGACAAGGCATCCATTAGGAAGGGGTAGTGGCTTTCTGATTATGAATATGTTCTGTAATGCCAGTTGCTTCCAACTACCTTAGCTTGGGATTTTATTTCTAAATAGAGTTCTGTCTTTAAAACATATCTTTGGGTATTGATAAAAATTCAGCTCAGCCTAAGTTCTCCAGAGATGCCCTTCTAAAGAACAGGGAGTTCTGATGTGTTGGTTTCTTATTTCTCCTGTTTATGAAACCCTCCAGATGTATTGGAGTGGGGGGTATGTTTTGGGAAGGAAATTATTTCATGAACTACCCATAATTTATTTTTGTACTTTAAGACACTTGGAAAAAATAAGTTTGATTGGTAACCTAATATTTCTTCCCAAATTTCATTTATATAAAAATTAATTGCTTTTCAAAATTAAGCTGTAAAAGAGGGTTATTGTTTGTGAAAGAGCAATTAAAAATTGAATTTTAACCCTATTAAAATCATTTATCACTGTTAATGTATAATTAATCAACTGCTACATTTCTTTGTGATTTTACACCCTAGATGCTTACATATTATGTATCTTATGCTGTATATTGTCATGTCTATTTGTTTAGAATTAAACTAAATATTCAACATTAATTATTTTAGTGTGTGTTTCCAGTATCTTATTTGCCACAGGGATATCATTATTATTCATATTTAGAAATAAAATGCTTTTCTCATACTTCAGAATGGCTTATCTTAACCTTTTCAAATGTATTAATACTAAATACTCACTAATTTTGTTCCTCTTTGCTCAATTATTTATTTTATTTGTTTGATTTGCACACTACAATAACTGAATCTCAATTGCTATGGATAGGATAGTCATAAACTAATTCATCTCCAATAAAACTTCACCTTTCTATTATCTCACATGGCTTATCAGGATTGTTAAAGCACTTTCTTTTTCCAAGTCAGTCTTTACAAACTCTATATGATCTAAAAAGAAACAGTAAATACAGGCACGGTAGTCCTCATTTAGTGATTGCCTCATACACTACAACTGTTCACAGTTATGATGGTATTGAAAAGTAACTTTGCAACCAATACCTGCATTTATGACCCTCGCAGGTCTGTAAAGCAAATGAAACCCACAGTAAGAACATAAGCATGGTTGCAGTTTCACTTTGCTTAATGACTGAATTGCCACTCCCAGTTGCTAAACGAGGACTACCCGTAAATAAATGTGGCTGCTGTGATAGGAAAGACTCCAGTATAAAAAAAAAAGACCTGGATTAGATTAATCAGATGAATTACCTGTAGAGAAGAACTGATAATCAAAAGCCATAGATTGTTGTGGGGAGAAAAATAGTAATTCTGACTACACATATTTGTATTCTTCAGGCTCTCTCTGTAATTCATGCATACATGCACACGCATGCACACACAGAGATACATTTAGGATATTCCTTAAGTGTAGCCTACTTTCTGAATTAGGAAGTTGAGTGAACATTTGACTTTACTGACCTTGGAGCTATTGCAAATTTCTTACGAGTCACCCACATAAAAGAGTACCTAGGAGGATAAAATGGGACAGACTGAATACATACCCTTGAGCTATTTGGAGGAATAGTGGGATGTAAATACAACAAACAGTTTTTGCTGACATCCTGTCCCTCTTCTCCTTTCCCCTTCTTTTCCTTTCCTCTCAGGTATAAGTATCTAAGACGGATATGTAAAAAATGATCGTTAAATGCATTATGTCTTTTCTGATTTTTCAGGTGACTGGTTACATTTTTTTAAAAAATCAGTATGCCAATATTGCTAACATCTCACGGGGATCAGAATAAATTTCTAGAATTGAAAACAAAGTAAACATTCCCTCCGCCCAACATTGTAAACAGCAGAAAAAAACTTTTCAATTATTTATGCATAAATCTCTCAGAACGTAGTAGGACATTCAAATAACTAATTGGAGTAAGTTGCAATAACCTTCGACTTATCTATGTAGCCACCATTGAATATGCTATTGTGATCAACATTTAGTTTTAAAATGTGATGCATATTAATTGGAAGCAATATTGATTCTTCAGATATTGACTGAATTGTCAATGACAAGTTCAGGTACTGAACTTTGACTCATACAAAAGGCCAACTAGCATGGCCTGTGCTCAAGGAACATGGAAATTATACCCCAGTAACATTGCTAAGTGAATGGAAGATTTGGATTGGACTGGAAACATCAGTTTCTCATTTCTTTTTAAATGATTGCTGTAGTAATGATAAAATTTGATCTTTGTTCTTTATTGAAGAGCAGAAGATGATTTTCAGCCCTCATGATTTTTCTTATATTCTTCTGTCTTTGTACTATATTTTTGTTTTTCCATCAATCTGTATTTGTGAAACTGTGTTTGAAGTTACGGCTCTTGGTTCTGCTGCTCAGTCCATGGACCTATGGTAATCAGAATTCAGAAAGTGCTCTAAATAAGATAGTAAGGTGTCTCGTTTGACAGCCATTCTATTTAATTCAGAGTATAATTCAGAATATAGAAACCTGCCCTCATTGCCAAATATTTACCAAATAAGCCAAACAGAATAAGCCTTGCTGAATCCATCCCAGCATCAATACTAACCACTCTGGATGCCCTCCCTGGTCACTTTGCGGTTGGTTGAATTTTCAGTCCCATTACAGCCAGTGGAATCGGGATCTGCTTCTTCTTCCTCCAGCAAAATCTAATAAAGAGGTGTTGCTCTGAGTTTGTCTATGCAGACATCCTGGTAAAGACAAAATAACATTTTTACTCTTTTATGGTTTGGTATGAGGAGATGTTACCATGAAGACTCTTGGGAATCGGCCATTTAGTTTTATCTAGTGAACTTTCAGTAGGAAACCTCCTTCCACAAAGATTTTAGTCTTTCCCACAGAACACTCATGAGGAATATTAATTGTTGGACTCTTGTCTCTGACAGAGAGATCAGAAAACATTTGGTTTTCAAAGATAAAGGTATGAGTACTTCATGTTGATGCTACTCTTAATCCCCTTGAAACTGAGGTTTTTGGTGTTTTTTTTAGGAATCTCTCAACTTTAAGAGCTCATTACACAATTATCTTCTCCATTTCTCTTTTAGAAAGCCTTGGTATCTCGGTCCAGATATTATCCTCTTTCTTTTGCAAGTTGACATAAAATGATCAGTTCCACATTCTTATATCCACTTGAAGCTATTTTGTTACCCAAATTGTGAAGTCCATTCTACAAACACTGTTCTTTTTGAACTATCAAAGGATACTTGGAAAAAAGCCATCTCTATGCTCTTTATGTTTAAAATGTATTGAGAATGTGTGTTGAGTTCAAGAGGAGGATTACAGAATTAAATGGCTTTTTGGCATCTTAGAATACGTTTTTCCCAAACAACAGTCAGCATCTGTACATAGAAACTGCAAGAAACATGGAGCTAAAATGATGGCTACCTCCTCCTTCTGCATTTTAAAGCATGAAGCGTATTTTGCTTTTTTATCAGCAAATCATTAAGGAAAAAAAAACCCACCTCCTTGTTTACATACATGTGACAAGATTTTTTTAAAAAGATAACTTCATACACTTAAGAAAAAGACAGCAAAGACTGCATAGAAAAGCAGTGGCTGCCATAGGAAATGTGCCTGATTATAATCAACAGACTTGCCCCAGGATAACTGTTGAGCACAAAGGCAGACAATACTTTAGAGTCTAAAAATGGAAGAATACTGAAGATAGAATCAGGATGGCGCTGTATTGACAGTCATTCCAACTGAATCAGCCTTTGTCCTAAGGCTTCCCTCACCCAGTAAGTCATTATTTGCCAAATTTAGATACAGCCTAGGTCTCTCTACTTTACAGGAACCTCTTCTATTCTGTAAAATAATGCCCCAATTAAAAGAAAAAATAATAATCTAGGTGTTAGCTAATGCTGGTGCCTTTTATTTACTTATTCCCTTGTCATTTTCCATTTTACTTTTTTGTATGGGAAGGATAACATCAAACTTGAGAGTGATCTCAATCTTTCTGATAGGATATGTGGCTGGATTTTACCTTTACTGTCTTCTGTCTTCATTCTCTTTTGTCTTATTTTGCTATACTCTGGAACAAGCTCAAAAAGATGTAGTAGAACAAGTGTTTCTTTAGTCCACAATCAGAGGTTTTAGCCCAGTATTTCCTGGTACAGAAAAGGATGGCGTTGTTCATTAATTCTGAATCTGAGGGATTACCTTGCCACTGTGTCAAGTGTTTTCAAAAACTGTATACCTCCTCGGTGAGAGTTAAGAGAAACAGGTACTGGAAGCATGACTTCTTTATGGCAATCTTTCACTTACAATCAAGGGCTATATCTTTTTCATTAACACTGAGATAGGAATGCATGTTGTTATCATTGCAAGTCGATGAGATATGATTATTTATTTTGAATTATTCACTATTTTCAAAGGTCTGAAAGAGTTTGAAAAGTTCTTTTGGAATTACACAGCCTAGATGTCATTTGATAGTTCTATAGCAGTATTCAATATAACAGGGGAGAAACTTAATTTCAAAGTCTCATACTGTGACTCTAGAATTGTTGGCCATGGCCCTACATCACTTGATAGTAACCTGACAGATTCCCTGCTGGTACCAAGTCTCATGAGTGGATACTCCGTAGCTTCATGGTAGGCAAATCTTCCACCTATGGGTAATTCCAGCACTAGACATCCGTGTTCTTTAAGAATATGTTCTATGCTCACTCCCTAGAAAATAATGCCTTTATTTACCACCATGTTTCTCTCCCATTTCATTGCTCATAAAAGTGATTGACATTTTTCTATTAGGATGCAAGGAACCCTTGAATCCTAATCACACTGTGGTGGGTAAAGCACACCTGGTTTCTCACACCTTCTGCCTAGGTCCCAGAAAATGTATTATGTCTTTCCTTTGAGGAAGATTCTCATGCACCTTCAGCATGAATCAAGCATACATCATTGTTATACATCTGATGTGCTGTTTCATCCCTTCTTGCAGTTTCAGAGGAGAGAAAATAAGTGGTGTGGCAGTGTTTCAGCCTTATTCTCATTGCTTTTATGCCAGGAAGTGGATACCATGTTCCAATGTTTCTGCAGTAGGCATAGGCACTTTGTTCATTACAGTTGGTTTTTTTAAAAATTTGCATTGATTAGCTCTGAAATCAGAAGACCTAGGCCAGCGGTTCTCAACCTGTGGGTCGCGACCCCTTTGGGGGTCGAACGACCTTTTCACAGGGGTTGCCGCGCGGGCTAGCCCGCCATCTTGGAAATGCTCCCAGTTCGGCCGTGCCTGCGGGTCGCCGGACAGCCGGTAGCCACGGAAGCGGGAGACTTCGCCCACCCGCCCGGACGCCGCCATTTGGGTTCTTTTACCCTCTGCGCATGCGCAGAACGCTTTGCGCATGCGCAGAGGGTAAAAGAACTCAAATGGCGGCATCCGGGCGGGTGGGCGAAGTCTCCCGCTTCCGTGGCTACCAGCTGTCCGGCGACCCGCAGGCACGGCCGAACTGGGAGCATTTCACCCCTGGTGCCACGCCCCCTTTGTCACCTCATCGGGGGCGGGGAGGGGGTCGCGGTGGCGGGTTGGGGGTCGCGGGGGGTCGCGGCATTAGAAAGGTTGAGAACCACTGACCTAGGCTCTTCTTTGAGACTCTTCCTAGTAGCCACTCTGTTTATAAAGCCAAAGTAAACTATTCACCGTTGTCTTTTTTCACACTTGTAGAAAGCATTTTGTATGCAAAACTTGAACATACTGTACTTTGGTTGCACATCTAGGGCTGTGTTCTTTCAGTTCTGGTTTTGAAACCATTTTAGTTCCTTATGCAGTTTGGTTGCTCACTTTTAAACCTATCTTCTTGATGGTAGTCCTGTCTAGCTTATATTTCTTTGAATGACTTATCCTATGTCCTTGCCCTTCTTTATAAGTAACTCAACGTGGCAAACATACCTAACATTCTGGCCCAAAGTCACTTAGCTGGCTTCCATGCCAAAGGCGGGACTAGAACTCATAATCTCCTAGTTTCTAGTTTGCTGTGTCAACCAATAAACTGAACTGGCTCATGCACAGAAGCAATGAAGAAGAAAGACAATGCTGCTTATTTATAAGTAATTCTTTCAGTTATAATCTGTGTATTCACACAAGCCATTCATTTTTCATTCTACAAAATCTGAATTCTTATACTACATATCCATATTTTCCTGTGCTGCTACAGGAGAAAATCAGGATCATGCTGAGAAGCATGCCTGTGAGGGGCCAGCTTCTCTCCTAAAGCTTTCTATAACTCTAGAAAAAATTGTCCTTAGTTTTGTGAAGGTGCACTACCTACAGTGCCACTTAAAGAACTAGTTACCGATAAAATGTACATTTATCTCTCAGTTTAATTCATGTGGGAAATAATTTAGGGATGAGAAAAAATGAACCATATATGCTTTCTTATAACCCCTTGGTCTAAAAGGAGGATGTAAATGTAATATCAGTATAGCAATGCATAATAAACAATATATCCAGTAATACAGAGGTGGGTTCCTCCTGGTTCGCACCGGTTCTATAGAACCGGTAGCAAACCGCTGGTGACGTCACGGATCCGGTTCTGTCAGTGCCGGGACGTGGACGCCACCTTTTTTTTGGATTTATTTTTTTTTGGGGGGGGGGGATTTTTTTTGGAATTTTTTACTATTTTTTTTTTCTTCTGCACATTCACAGAAGCCGAGTCCCCGGCACTGCGCATGCGCCACCATCTTGTTTTTGGCCTTTTTTTTTTTGGAATTTTTTGCAAATTTTCACCACTGCGCATGCGCGCCCACGCAGTGCGGCTACACGGCGTGCAATGCGCACGCAGCCACGCGGCGCAGGAGGAAGCAAACCTGCAGCGAGGTAAGTTAGAACCCACCCCTGCAGTAATATGGGTGGAAGAGTAATAGATAGCTGTAATACTCTGCTTCTTCACTGTAGTCAAAAAAGTTTGATTTGCTTCTGAATATTCAGTTTGTTTTATGTCAAACTCAAGGATGATTTCACTACATGGCTATATGTAGAAATTAATTAATGATGTCAATTACAGTTTGGTATGCTGGTCAGGCAACTGAGAGCAGATTTAGTTACTGCTTCCTACTCTTGGGATCAGAGGAGTGAGAATGGTCTGATTCTATTCTTTTAGATTTGAGAGATGAGTTCTGCCATAAATTAATGTGCTCCAGTCATAGGGGTTGTAATAGAATTGTTTGATTGCTTGGCAGCACTTCTCTTTCTCTTTCTCTGTGATAACTTTTAGATCACCTGTTTTGCTGAGAGCATTTGACAATCTTCATGTTTATTGTCCAATTGAATGTTGGTAACAATTGCAGCTAAGATAAACAAAATGCAAGTACTTGTTGACCTTGGCTTTTTTTCCCACATAACATTGCAGCTGATGACTGGATTGCTGTTGTACTGATAAGGGTTATAAATGATAGTTTTAAGGGGGAAAAAATTATTCCCAGCAGAAAAATACCACATTGCTGTGGGAAACAGCAGCTGGTTGGTGTCCTATAATTTACATAGTTCACCTTCATTTAGGCTGTGGGAAAAAAAGAGAAGAATTTCCTTTTTTATGACATTCATATCTTTTGCAAACATGGATTCCTGTCCCTCTTCACAAACTTTCTGAGCAAATAATTTACAATCCAAAAATAAAATCAGGAAGAGGCTTGTCCTATTTTATGGTATTATATATCGTAAATAAAACATTACCCTGTCTTCCTCTTTTTTAAGTATGGCAGGTGCCCAGATAAATGTTTACCTTTATCTTGGGATTTATGAAGAAGTACAATATGTTCAAAAACTGAAGAGACCGTAATAGGTGTACATGCGTGTAATTAAGATATTGGAGTAATAAAACTAGTAATTGGACTGCACTTAAGGCTTGCCTAAGTGCACAAGCTACTAGCAAATGCAAGCAAGAGAGCATTTGAAGAATTTGTCAGTTTTTCAGTGGGAAACTAGGCCAGGGGCTAGTGAGATCTGCCCTCTCTCTTATGAGATGATTGGCTAAGGTTAACTTAAAGAAGATAAAGAGTACACAGAGGCAGAGAGTTCTGTGAATGAATCCTAGAATCCTATCGCATAAGAGTATCATTCAGATCCCATCCTTAATTTTTCCAGGGTAAATCTTGGAGGATCTTAACCTGGGAAGTTTTTCATTTAAAAAACCTAAATCACATTAAGGATAATATCTCACATCTTGAAATAGAGGAATGTTACCAATAAAGGAGAATATTTGTAGCTCAAGGTTGAAATGGTGGCGGGGGGGGGGGTTCCTTGGTGCTCTCTGAGCTTGGTTGTTTTCTTGCAGACATTTCATTACCCAGACTAAGTAACTTATCAGCACTGATAATGTTTGGGTTTGGATCAGTAGTGGGTTCCACTTACCTTTGCTACCGGTTCGGGAACGGGAGCGCCCATGCGCACGCTTTGCGTGCGCAGCACTTCTGCGCATGCGCAGAGTGTTTTTGATGACATTGTGCGGGTGGGCGGAGCCTCCTGCCACCGCCTATACCGGTTCGCAGAACCGATGCGAACCGGTAGCAACCCACCACTGGTTTGGATAATGAAACATCTGCAAGAAAATAATCAAACTCAGAGACCACCACGAACCCTTCAGATAAGTGCTATACCAAAAATATATCTCTGTGAAGAAATGTCCAAGTAAAGTATATTTCTTTGTACATGTAAAGGCTGGAAGGTGCCAATTCTATGCTGAAATATAATATAGAAAAAGTAATTACAAAATGTAAGGGGATGATTTCATAAATATATAACCATCAATATTCATTTTATGTTTATATTCCCTTGACCCTCCACCTTTTTTTATTTAATAAAACCTGGCATATTTTTATTTTATCAACCTATGACAATCATTGTGTTGTACCTCATGATTCTTGACGAATGTATCTTGTCTTTTTATGTACACTGAGAGCATATGCACCAAAGACAAATTCCTTGTGTGTCCAATCACACTTGGCCAATAAAGAATTCTATTCTATTCTATTCTATTCTATTCTATTCTATTCTATTCTATTCTATTCTATTCTATTCTATTCTATTCTATTCTATTCTATTCTATTCTATTCTATTCTATTCTATTCTATTCTATTCTATTCTGTTTCTAGAACAGACGTGTTAAACACGTGGCCCGCGGGCTGGATCCGGCCCACTATAGACCCAGAGTTGTCCTGCGGGGCCATACCAGAGATGGCGAGGAACCAGCCTGTGCCGTCCCAGCCCTGGCACATCCCGGCCACACCCACCCAGTCAGCCATGATGACTGGGCCACACCCACGTTGGCCCCCAAGGGCAAACAAAATCCTGATACTGCCCGCAATCGAGTTTGACACCCCTGTTCTAGAAATTACAGGCATAATAGAGCCAGATTGTAGAGTAACATTAAAAATTTGATTCAAAAGTTATAGTTAAATTCCCGTCATGAGTCATACCCTCATGGGTTGATTTTCCCATAGCATTTTTATCTACTTCTGATTTAGCATAAATCAGGTGTTCTAACAATTTAATTTAGAGATAGAAGAACACTTTTATTCTTGCTTTTGTGAAACCATTGGAAACTGGCAAGAATTGCTTTTTTTTTTTTTAACTGTATCTCATCTAGTTTACAGGTAGATCCCAATCAATCTTCTGCCCATTTTGATTTTAGAATGCTTTCGGCCAGAGGTGGGTTGCCCCCGGTTCGGACCGGATCTATAGAACCAGTAGCGGGAATTTCCCCCCGCTTGCCGAGCCAGGAGCGATGGCTGGCTGGCCACGCCCACGAACCGAGTGTCTCGGTGGCGTCATAGGCGGCGCCATTTTGTTTTTGGCTTCTGCGCATGCGCAGAAGCTGTTTTTTGGGTTTTCAGCACTGCACATGTGCGGGCACCCACATGAAGCGCACGCGCCCACGTGGCACGGGAGGAAGTGAACTGGCGGCGAGGTAAGTTAGAACCCACCCCTGCTTCCGGCATGTATGTTGTTTTGAAAACAGAAAACAGGGATAATTCAAACCTGTACTTCATGTAGCAATGTATTTTATGCTTGAACTGTATTTTGTTAAAAGTGACTGTACAAGGCCTATAAGAAGTTAAGTGTAGAGCTGACCTTGGCTGATCCTTAAAAGTTAAGCATAGTCAAACTTGCTTAGCACTTGGATGAAAAACCTCCAGAGAATCCCAGGGCTATATTGTAGATTGGGAAGTTGGGGGAAAAAAAATCTCAGAAAGAAAGGTGATGACAAACTATTTCCGTATTGCTGCCAAGAAAACTACATGGATGTCTCCATGTAATCACTAGTACTTGTGCTGGCCTCAAGGGAGTTTACCTCTTTACTGCAACCCTACAATAATTTCTATTTTACCTTTCTATAGCAACTGTGCATAAAATGAGACATGGGCTTTTTGTTGACTGATGGCCAACTGCCAAGTTTGATGCCTTTTCTCATGGAGTCTGTGAGATTAAGATGTCTTTTTGTTTAGCCATCATTTTTGGTACAGGGCATTGATTAAGGTCCTAATGTCCTGGGAAGGCATTTATCATTTTGGGTGCCTGTGTTGTCCTTGATCTTCATCAGATTTTTTTTGTGTGTGTACAGTTATTTCTTGCAGCATTTCTATTCGGTTTATATTTACATTTGTAGCATCTGAGATGATATATTTCTTCCCTTCAGATTTCATCACACATTTATTTGCTTAGTCTTACTTGTGCACTTAATTTCACTGTTATGTTAACCCTTCCTTTCCAAACATTACATCTCTTTCTTACAAAATTACTCCCATTAAGATGTAGTCTGACTTTAAAATAAACTCTATTATCATCAGTCACAGTTGTATTGAAGCCAAATTTCAGTGTATGTGTTGAATGACACAAAATATCAGTTTTTCTGTGTATCTGCGCATGGGAAAATTACTGAGAGACAATTGTTTTTTCTAGAGGGTCGTATGGATAATTTCAACAGCATTAGATTATTTTTTCCAATTTTCCTTCATTATACTGTTTCTAATATTGTGTGTTATGTTGTGTTTTTATTTATTTTATTTATTATTATTACTATTTCTTTCCTTATTTGGGGGGTCTCTGTATTCATTATTAAAGGCTGTATTCCCATTGTGGTATATCTTCACCCACTCTGGTATATATGTATGTGTATATGTAGATATATTCTGTATATATGGGTGTATGTATTATAGTGCGTGTGTGTGTGTGTGTGTGTGTGTGTGTGTGTGCGTTCATTCATTCATTCATTCATTCATTCATTCATTCATTCATTCATTCATATAGATATAGATAGATTCATTCATTCATTTATAGATGGATGGATGGATGGATGGATAGATAGATAGATATTCATTCAATAGTTTACAGATATAAAAGTATTCCTGAAGAAATTATTTCTAGCATGATAGTTTTTGTTAATACAAAAGCTAATAAAAATACAAAGTATTAGGGGCTGTGGTTAGTTGATAGTTGTTTAGATCAGATGCAGAGGAAGAAAGCAAAAAAATGAAAGTCAGTCATGTATAACTTGCTAGGCCTTATGGTCAAACTGAAAGTGGCTTGGATGGAGTTGTATTCCTTACACTCCATTTTATTATCGCAGGTCATGGTTTATGCATATTTTAAAAGTTGCTTAATCTAATTTATGTGTTTATTTCAGCCTGCAAATTATTTTTTTTTAAAAAAACTACATTAATACTAACTTTTTGAACTGGATTGGACTTAATTGTTAGGGGTTTTGTGGCACATTATGAGGTTTCCTCTGCCTGGAAAACACAAAAGGTCTTCAAGGAGTGGGGGGGAAGTACAGCTAAGTAGGTTTGTGGTAGAAAAGTTAAGATGCCATTATGAAACAATTCCAGTTATTCCTGTTTCAGATATAGACTCTATTTATAGAGGAATGAAGATTCAAATTTTTACATATGTCCCTCCATTTCAAGCAGAGCAGTAGGCTAGTTATCCTATCTCCCTCCCTCCCTCCCTCCCTCTCTCCCTCACTCCCCCCCTCTCTCTCTTCCCCCCCTCTCTCTCACACACAGTTGGACCTAGGATAGGTTTTTGTGTGTGGATGGGGCTGCACTATCCAGAAATTATCCTAAGGTGTGTCTGGTCTGCCATTGTAAAAGCAATTAAGAAATTAAACCTTGTTCATATTTTACTAGGACAGAGGAAAAAAGGAGAGGTGCAGGGTTGCATATTTAGACTTCCCTCTTACATGTTAAAAAGTGATTTCTGCAGGAAAGTTTTTGCTGCACATGGGGGAACTCTTAGTAATCTTTCTAAATTGCAAGGACAACCTCCATAAATTGAAACTTCAATTTCCACTTCAAGAGAGCTTTTATCTTCTCCGGCCTTTTAGCTCTGTCCTATTTTTATTGCTAAGTTTTGTTTATAGTACTTCTATCTATGTGATGTTCTTTGTTTTTCTGCTTGGTCTTTGGTACTTTATTGGTATTTTACTGATCACTGAATTTATTTGATTTGTTTTAAATTGTATTCTTAATTGTGTGATTTCATTTACGTTGAGCATTAGTTATAGGATGACTAACAAATCGTAGAAGTTTTTTAATCTTTATAGAACAAAAAAGTATTCATCAGATACTTTTTGTTTTTATGTTGCTGCTTTGCATGAATGACATTTGAGGAAGACTGTAGTAGGATTTGAGGTGACTTTTTAAGATAAAAGTAATATAAAGGTTTAGTTTTATGGCGTGAGAGTAAAGAATAGAGGAATTTTGGGTAAACGATACCTAACAGAGTTAGGTTTCCCCCTTAAGAGTTTAATTTTGTCTGCATCTTGGTAGGTAGGAGCTCTTAGTTTATCTTTTATGGACTTGGAAGCTAAAAAGAGTGATGGAGAAGTACTTATATGGGATATTATCCAGGAAATAAAAGGATTGTAGTCCAGATTGAAAAGTTGAAGAAAACTGTAAGAAAGCAGTGGCAAATCATCTCCAAATGATTGCTAAGAAAACCTCCATGGAATCACCAGCCACTTAGAAGGTGGCAGTACCTGTCTGACCTTGGAAAGTTTGGACTTCATTAGCACTTGGATGAGAGACTCCCTGACATATTACTCCATAAGCTAGCCTCAGAAGATTATATGTGTGTGTATTTCTATATGTACATGTGTGTATGAATACAATATAATAATCTTGGAAGAAGGCCATGGTAGATCATTTCCTTGTTGGGATGTACCAAGTTGAAGTCAAATTGAAGGAGACTTCCTTTTAGTGAAATTTACTGCATGATATAACTATACAGTAAGTAAGAGGTAGTGTAGTGGTTAAGGTACCAGGCTAGAATCTGGGAGACAGTTCTAGTTCTGCTTAGGCACAAAGCCAGCTCTGTGAACTTGGGCTAGTCAACCTTTCTCAATCCTAGGAAGAAGACAAGGGCAAGCCACTTCCAAACAATACTGCCAATAACACTTCAAGGACTTAATCAGGCAACTGCCAGGCATCAAGACTGACTTGAAGGCAGATAGATAAAAACGTTAGTAGCTGGTTATTTAGAGTTTTAAAAACTGTGAAAACTGAACCTATAAAACTTATTAAACTAATGTAATTACTAAACTTCTCAGTAGAGAAAGAAGTGTTCTTACGAAGTAAATGGTTATATGCTGATATCTTTATAGCTGAGATACAATTATAAGAAATAATTTTATTCTACAAGTGACCTATTTTTTTTTAAAAAAAATCAACATTTCAATGATACTCTATTTTATTTGGTAGTTGGAATTTTCATGGATACTGTGCACAAGATCCCTTTATTACTACAGAGTTAAAAATGTCCATATTGGCTTGTGGTCAAAAAAGTGTTTAAATGTGGTTGTTCAAGAGTAAGTCAAGTATTATTTATTTGTTTGTTTTACATTTATTTATTTATTATTTATTTATTTATTTATTTATTTATTTATTTATTTATTTATTTATTTATTATCCCATCTTTATTCTCAGAGTAAAGATGGTATACATGACTCCCTAATTTTATCTCCATATCACAACCCTGTCTGATAGGTTGTTCTGAAAGAGAAGACTGACCCAACTCTGCTGGTGACCTTTGTTAGACAAATAGGAACTTCAACCTGGATTTCAGGATTTTTTGTAGTTTTGTGTTCTTTTCAATAGTTGTAACCACCATTGCATATCATTGTATTTGATACTTTCTAAGCAATGCCTACAGAGAGGCACCATGGTCTGGTTACTTAAGATTTAAGGGGTGAGTGTAGAAAGAGAATAATAATTCTAGCAGCCAAGGATGGAGTGTGCTAAGAACTCTTGTTAAGAGGAAAAATAAACCTCCCATAAGCTCTGCAGGAAAAAAAAAAAGACCTTGTGTTCTTTTTGTAAATCAGGATGAATCCAGAAAAAACAACTCCGTTCTCAAATCCAGTTGGTACCATGCAAGCAGATATATATATATGTGCATATACCACCTCTGGCTGGCCCCAGAGTGGGGTGGGAATGGAGATTTTGCAATATCCTTCCCCTGCCATGCCCAAGCCATGCCCACCAAGCCAAGCCACACCATGCCCACCAAGCCACACCCACAGA
>QLTV01002975.1:55843-143869 GCA_003457575.1 Thermophis baileyi | reverse complement strand
CCTCCCTCCCTCCCTCCCCACCAAACAAATATTTAACAAACAATTTATCTTACTGTAAATCATTCATGATCTATCAGGAGATACAGGTCTGTCATGCTCTCTCTTAGTATTAGTCAATCAGCTAGTCTAATTGAACTGATAAGAAGTATGCAGATATCCATGAACCCTGAATAAGCATTTGTTAAGGGAAACATTTATAACTGATCACAAAGTAAAAAGGGAAAGTCTTATTCAAGGTGAGCTTGACTTCTAATGACTTCATAGATGTGTTCATGTAATTTTCTTGACAAGAGTACAAAAGTAATTTTCAGCCTTCTGGGATATTTTACTGTACTTCAAGTGTTTCAACTCTAGTATTTCCTGATGGAATCCCATTCAATTGACCAGAGTTATTGGGAGTTGGGTGACATATACATTTAATAAATGATGATGATGATGATGATGATTAAGCATTAGCCAGGCCTGCCCCTGTTTAGCTTTTCAAGATCAGCTCTAACTATGTGCTTTTATGGATCTTTCATATAGATGAGTAAGGAATTCAAAGTATATCTTCAAATGTTAGATTTAAGAGAAGGAATTGTACCTCTCTTTAAAAACAAATCTTGTCCCTTACCAAATAAGGGTATTCTCTGTAGAGAATATCTAGGATTAATACTTAGAAAATTATGAATAGGGTTCTGCTATCCCTTTCAAATAACTGGGAATAGAACTTTAGCGAGAATATGAATGTGAAACATAATTAGAAAAAAATAGTGCAAAAGGGAAGGAATAAAATGCATAAGATATGAACCTCTCAGGAGAAACCATTATTGGATATTAAGCATTTACAATCTTGGCGCCACATTAATGGAACATTAAAAAATTCTATAGAACTTAAGATAATTATAGAGGAATGTATAGAGCATTTCCAAAATTGGATTTAGTTCCTTAAGATAGTTTATTTCTTTTCAACATATAAATATAATGATTTCCTGTAAAAGTAGGTTTCTAATAACAATGAATGAGAATTAAAATGAAATGCCAAAATGAAGTACCAGTGTTTACATATGGATAATTAAATAGAGGAATGTTTGAGTCCACTAATTTGCAAATTTAAAAATACAAATTTTCCAAACAGCTAATAAACAAGTATCTTATTACAGCCCAAGACCAGACCAAAAAAGTTAAAACAACCAAATGCAATTTGAGAATATAGTAAAATCCCATTAATTAAATAATTTTGTTGTCAAATCTGAACATAGAGAAGCCATATCTCTTGAGTGCAGAATTAGCCATTGTATAGTTGATTTCAGGATGCTTATCTTTTAGGGGGGGAAAATTAAATACTATTGGTCTGAATGGCCAGACAGCCCCAAATGGCCACACAAGGAACATTTCCTGAAGAAGAATGAGCATTCAGTCAAATGCAATTTTCAAAGGAGTACAATGCAGCCTTCTTTTACTAAAGTGAGGCTTGATTAAGAAGCACTAAATACCATGAGAAGTCAATTTCCATAGTTTACAGACATTAAAACATATATAAATAAAAGCAATTTACAATTATAGTCTAATAATATCCTTTTCTTTAACATTTACTACTCAAACACTATTATTATTATTATTATTATTATTATTATTATTATTATTATTAGACAATACACTGTTCACTAGGCACTTATGTATGTTAAAGAAAAAACTATAAATAAAATTATAAATAAATATATTTTTATTCTGAAATGCCTTGTACTCACAAAGAACTGGTATGTCTCCCATATTAAAAGCTGCTTCAATTATTTTTCTATCAGACACTTCTACTCCAGCATGATGATAAGCAACTCCACAAATGAGGAGGTCTACAAATGAAATTCAAACTTGAAACATTGATATTATTATTATTTTATTAATTAAACATGAAACTCAGTCAACTGAACATTAAAAAATGCATCACAAATACCATTGACTGGTGCTAATGATTGATACAGGTTTCTGCCAGCATCCTAGGTATCAACCAAGTATCTTCTTAAAATATATGATGTTCTGAGTAGCGCAGTTTTTTGCAGTTCCGCTGGTGTTATTGCAGGAAGCTGCAATTTCTTGATGTGTTTTGTAAAATTCTTGGACATGGTACCAAGTGCCCCGATGACAATGGGTATCACTGTTACATGTTTCATCCATAGCCGTGTAATTTCGATGGCCAGGTCGCGATATTTCGTAATTTTTTCCAGTTCTTTTTCTTTTTCCTAGGTATCAACCAAGTATCTTCTTAAAATGTATGATGTTCCTTGTAGCGCAGTTTTTTGCAGTTTCGCTGCTGTTATTGCAGGAAGCTGCAATTTCTTGATGTATTTTGTAAAATTCTTGGACATGGTACCAAGTGCCCTGATTGCAATGGGTATCACTGTTACATGTTTCATCCATAATCATGTAGTTTCGATGGCCAGGTCGCGATATTTCATAATTTTTTCCATTTCTTCTTCCTGGTGCTAATGGTTGATACGGGTTGCTGCCAGCGTCCTAGGTATCAACCAAGTATCTTCTTAAAATATATGATGTTCCGAGTAGCGCAGTCTTTTGCAGTTCCGCTGGTATTATTGCAGGAAGCTGCAATTTATTGATGTGTTTTGTGAAATTCTTGGACATGGTACCAAGTGCCCCGATGACAATGGGTATCACTGTCACATGTTTCATCCATAATTGCGTAGTTTCGATGGCCAGGTCACGATATTTCATGATTTTTTTCTGTATTATTCATTATTATTTCTTTTATTTATTAAACATGAAACTCAGTCAACTGAACATTTAAAAATGTGTCACAAATACCATTGACTGGTGCTAATGGTTGATACGGGTTGCTGCCAGCGTCCTAGGTATCAACCAAGTATCTTCTTAAAATATATGATGTTCCAAGTAGCGCAGTTTTTTGCTGGTGTTATTGCAGGAAGCTGCAATTTCTTGATGTGTTTTGTAAAATTCTTGGACATGGTACCAAGTGCCCCGATGACAATGGGTATCACTGTTACATGTTTCATCCATAGCCGTGTAATTTCGATGGCCAGGTCGCGATATTTCGTAATTTTTTCCAGTTCTATTTCTTTTTCCTAGGTATCAACCAAGTATCTTCTTAAAATGTATGATGTTCCTTGTAGCGCAGTTTTTTGCAGTTTCGCTGCTGTTATTGCAGGAAGCTGCAATTTCTTGATGTATTTTGTAAAATTCTTGGACATGGTACCAAGTGCCCCGATGACAATGGGTATCACTGTTACATGTTTCATCCATAATCATGTAGTTTAGATGGCCAGGTCACGATATTTCGTGATTGTTTCCAATTCTTTTTCTTCGACTTTGGCGTCTACTGGTACAGCGATATCAATAAATTGTATAGTTCAGTTTTTGACAACTGTGATATCTGGCTGATGGTGATAGTTAACTCATGGGTTCTCTTTGGCCAAGTCAATTGCTCTTTTATTATTATCATTATTATTATCATTATTATCATTATTATCATCATTATTATTATTATTATTATTATTATTATTATTATTATTATTATTCCATATCCCAATTCTTTTTCACCTTTCATCTTGCTGCTTTGTTCTGTTGCTTCCTCACAAATATAACATGGGAGATTTGAGATCTGATCTAGCATTAGAAGTCTTCTTAGAGCTGAGTATCCTTAACAAATCCAAAAGATAAATATTGTTACAGGTTTCACTTGTAATATCAAAAGCAACTGCGAGCTGCTATAGTATAATAGTTTATATATAGTATAGTATAGTTTAATTAAAACTGGTTATGTCTCTGCCTTAATATCAAGGAGCTTAAAGGATGATTTGGGGCCAGTCATTGGCTGTTAGCACAATCTACCTTTGTATACTTGCATGCCTTCATGTACTCTGCTTGTTGGTGAGAACAAAATTTGGGTGGTAGCCAAAAATCTATTCTACTATTAATCAAATATAAACTTGTGGCAAGTCATTTAATTTTCATTCTATATTAGCTAATGTTTTTATAGGATGGACAATACTAAATATATGGGAGAGGATGACCGAATATATTCCATTAAATTCAAAGGATTACTTTACCCACAATCAGCTAGCTCTCCCTGAATTTGTTCTGCCAGGCGTCATTGCTGGGCATGATCAAAATCAAATTCTTTTGTGTAGATATCACTTTATTTTGGTGGTGCTTTAGCTTTTGCATGATACAGCTTTATATCATTTATTGACCTGAATGTTCAGTTACATTGAAGTATATTTCTAGCCTGTCTCTTTCCTTTTGCAGATATCCATGTTGAAACCCTAGTGGTAGGAATGTCTTCCTGTAAAATTCTCTGAAAAGGTTATAGGCTGAGAAGTTACACTTATATGTTTCAGACCTATAAAGAGATAGATTTCTTTGTCTTTCCAGAGTGGAATAATTGTATTTTATATTCTGACTCAAAATGAAAAGAAAGCTTTTCTTCTTTCTCTTTTTTCATCCATCTCCTCTATACCCTGATATTAAAAATAATAATCTCGTTTCATATTTTGCTAATAATATTTAAATTTGTGGCATGCCCATTTGGGAAGCTGTGAATATGTGCAAACCCTAAGCACTTGTGGACTTTTGTGGCAGGTGTCCTTACTTTTGATTCTTGAGAATGTTTTCAAAGCATATGTGGTAAAAGTATAAGAAGTTAGGAAAATGAATCTTTGCAAAATTCTGTTACAGAAAAGTTTGGGTTAAGACCTATTGGACAAAAAACTTATTATTCTTCACCTTCTGTATTTCTTATTAACATGTGACAATTATAAAAAGTCTCCACAGTTTTCTTCTGTTGGAGGATAGGATTTTGATAAAGATGAGGAGGCACAGAACAAACATTCTGGCATGTACTGGACACAGTTTTTTTTTTTAATCTACTTCATGAGATATTAGAGCTGATGACAGAATGCTGTATGCCTCAGCAGGTGGCAGCACCTAGTCAACTCGGCTGATCTTCGAAGCTAAGCAGGGTCAGTCCAGGTTAGTACTTGGAAAAGGGGCTTGGCTAGGTTGGAAGGTTGAAAAATATCCTGAAAGAGAGTAATGGCAAACAATGTCTCTAATAAGAAGAATTAGTTTGATTTGAATAGTGATTATTTCAAATGCTACTTTGTTCTTAGTTTTATTATGGTTTTAATGTGTTATCTTTTAGAAATCACTGTTAAAATTAATGGATTCACCTACTCCTTGATCAAATTTGCATTGAAAATATTGCCAGATTTCTATAAAGTGGATATTACTTATGACACAATAAAGATGTGTTGCCCACTTGCATAAGTAGTAAGGATGGAGTCCCTGTGTGTTCATTTTGAGTGAGATAGTAAAATTACAAAGAACCCAAATCTGGGATCATGATCTTCAGTTTTATATAGATCTCGGATAGACTGGGATTGCTTAAGAGAGAAGCTTTCTAATTGTGGCTACAGGCAAAAGCAGAGAAACAATTGCTCTAGGCGTCTAAATTTTTCTAAGGCAAATGTAGATAGGGCAGTGTTGCAATGGTTTATTGGCAGCTGACATAATACGGTACTTTGATATTTATTGTGTGCACATTCATGCACACGCACACGTACACACACAATCTTAAGTAAAGAAAGATGGCCAACAATTAGTCAAAAATTCCATTGGCTCTTCATGCTCTGAAACAGAAGTGACCACAGCCACAACTTTCTCATATCAACAACTACAAATAGAAACAAATAGCCTTTACATGATACTTTGACCCCAGCTTGTTGAAGGTGAAGCCTAATAAAAACAAATAAAACTGAACGTAGAACAACCTTATTCTGTATCTGTATCCTGGGTGAACTGCGAAAGAGGGCATATGTACAATTCCCTGTTAGTGGATAGTGGAGGGGGGTGGAGTTCCTTGACCCCCTTACCTCCCCAAATGCCTGTTAGATTGGGAGAGGTGTACGGCTAAGTCATGCATGCTTGATGTCGAAGAAAAGCCTGTTTTGTGCTTAATACATTGGAGAAATTGTTCAAGATCTGTTCATCCATGTGAAAATATGACCTCTGTGTTACTGGCGAGGTCAGCAAGACCCATGGTGTTCTGCCGAATGAGGGCAGGTCACTGGAGTTAAAGCTGCCTGGGGGCAGATTTGACTTGCACACCTAATTCTGTAAGATTTAGAAAAACAAACAACATGCACAGTGGTGAATGTGTTAAAACTTGTTCTTCTCAGCCAGTATCCTTCTGCTTCCTAAAGTTCAGACATACTTTAAGCTTCCTAATCCTATTTGCTATTCAAATTGTTTTAATGTTGAGTATATTTTAATATATTCAGCTTCCTCATACCCTGTTTACATAATTTTATAGATGAGAGTCTGGAGACCAGCTATTTATATTCCCATCGTCTATTTGTTTTTCTTATCTGCTGTTGGCTGGTGTTTTTTTTATATATATATAAAGTAGTGTTATTATCATATTCTAATTTATTACCTGCTTAATAAGTGTTCTCTGCAATGAGTTCCCTCTACAAGATATTGAGACCTCATCCAGATAATTTAGGTAAATAGTATATTCTACTAAATGTGACTTAAGGTTATACTTAAATGTTTCTGATATTGTATCCAGTTCTGTATCTTCAAAAAGGACATGAATAAATTCTGCAAAGACACAAGAGAATTTTGGAGATTTTGATTAGGTGGACATGTTTTAGTGTCCATTCTCTCTTTTGTTTTATACTCTCATTAAATAAATTGGTTTATTATTATTTATAGTGAAGGGACATTCCTGACTTTAAGCTGTACAATTTTGTTTCCACAATTGCATTGTTTCCAAAGATTTAGGAGCCCCTGCTTGTTTTTTATGAGCTACTGATAGAGGTATACATTTGTAAACTAGGGAGAGATTGGGAACCATGTACTTATCAAAAGATGTGTGTATTTTGTGCGGGAAGACTTATGAAATTTCCATTGGCTTTCTATAATTTAAAAATGCCAGAATTTAGATTTTAGGGGAAGTGTCATGTGGCTGCTTACTTTTTCTTCCCCAAATTATCTGTGTGTGTTAGAAGTAATGAAATAAACTCACACATTTCACTGATCTTTTCAATCTCCATGCTTGCTTCAAATAGGATTATTATAGCATGTAGGAAGACAACTTAAGCAAGCTCATACTAGTTCATGACAAATATTCACTGTGATGCAATCTATGGCCACCTTACCCTAACTTACTCAGTTATAAATTAGTTGACAAAGTGATTTATGGAGTTGAGTGATGCTATGTGCTTGCAGTGAAATTATTTGATTCACTTCTCCTGGAGTACTTATTTTTAAACAATGAGCATTCATTTACCAATACAAAGCACTTAATACATATTATCCACTTACACATTAATCCTCTGCAATTAGCATTTGTGAGGAAGGCAATGTCCCATAGCTTATTTGGGAGCAAGGTCTGAAGGTCTGAATTATACTAAGCAGCTTGTAGGTCAGATTCCCCTCTCCCTCAATAAGTAGACAATAGATTGGAGGTATCAAGTCCTTATACAGCATTAATAACATGAAAAAGTAAGGATACTTGTAGCTGTGTGTAGACTAGTTGCTACTGCCCAATTTTGAAGACATCACATTTTACATTTTTAAAAAGCTTAGCCAGATAAATCCTCCCCAATGGAAAGCATTAATTAAAGTTATACATGATCATTTTATTTATAAGTCTCTCCCTTCTTTTTGGTCCATATTGAAGTAATTAACCCATCATCATATGTATGTGCAGACTAGCACATGATAATACATACCACAGTCACAGATAAGTATTTTTTCTACAAAACCACTATATTTAAACAGCAATAAGTAGATAATATTCTGATTATAACATTCCAGCGTTGTTCCAGCTAATGAAGTTTATCAGGATATTTTAAGAGCCCTCTTTTTCTATATACAAATCTGCTTGGTAATTCATTCAACAACAAAGACTCTGTTGATGGTTTCTCCATAGTTTGAAATACAGTGGATATGGCTATGAAGACAGCATGTCTTGAAACATACTTGCCAGATATAGGTCTTATCACTCTAGTAGGATAAGCCTCTTTTATAGTATGCAATCAGGACTTTAACAGAAAGCCTTTGTGCTTATTTAGTTTGGTTCATGTAGTTATTTTACTGTTCTTTTGATTCTTTTAGAATAGACCACATATTTTTCATTAGAAGGGTAGGTTATCAGTATTGTGATAGAAATGAATTAATTAATCTGGAATATTACAGTACCTCGTTATTTTAAATAGTTTTGCTTAAATATGGATTGCATTAAAATCTAATTAATTTCATTATCATGGATCCTAATGTTTTAATTTATGCTCTTGTACCATCTAACCTTTCCACATATGGATAATCAAGAGGTTGTTAGGTAAACAGACCTCAAGTTGTGGGATCCAATTTGCTTGTTTACTGTAACCTCAAGCCCTACCAACCAAAGCCTGATGCAAAAGATACTGGCTTAAATTTAAATAACACTAAAACCATGTTTTTCTTGCAAGCATCAGTTAATACATTTTCTGCAAAAAAAAATCATTTCTAATTACTAGAAGCTTTCTTCTTTTCACTGTATTGTTTAGGATAGGGATGAAAGAATCATCCTTTACTGAAGTTCATGTTAAAAATTGGGAATTAGAAATCTTTAATAATCTACGATAAATCAATTTGAGATCTCCCAGTACACCTATTGTATCTTTAACCTGATCACCCCAAACATTCTGTAATTTTAAACATTGATTAGGTCAAGATCCCTTGTTTGTGAAAATGTTAAATTAATAGCATTGTTACAAAATCCTTAGGCGAGATGATGCAACCTAATGAATTGCAATATTTTTCTGTGGCTGTATGGATGTGTATTAATTAGGAAAAGATGGAAGAGGCTGTGTCTAAGTTATTTTTACTTTGGTTGGTTAAGATTACATGCTCTGCTTTGTATTAAGCTGTACTAGGTATTTATAGGTCTTACATAATTAAGGCTTCTGTTGTCTATTCTATATTAAGGCTCTTGCTATAGAGAGTTGTACATGATTTGAATGGAAAAAATACTGCTACCTAGAGCAAACATAATTGAGTCTTGGTTTGGTAGTTGTGTGAGGTCACCCAAATACTGTCAGCATTATTCTTGGAAGAAGGAAAACTACATGGGTTTCATAATCATTCTCTTTACTAATGTTGAGTATTATTCTATACTTGTAGAATAAAGAAGGGTATGGTGGTAACCTTCTTCTATTTTTCTTTCTTTCTTTGTTCTTCATAATCGTAGAACACTGATGGGCTGCTAGGGACCATATATTCAAATGAGTAAAATAAAGTGAGCAACCTGAGAGATACACACTCTCTGAGAATTCTCTATGAATGAGATTCCATTCTGTCCCTCAAGCAAAACTGTAGTATGAATAAGGTTACTGACTACCTCCTGGCTAATAAACAGCAAATCTTGCTATCTTACCTGCTGCAAATATAGGTAATTTCCACATCCAGACCTAAGAATGATAAGAGGGAATGTGTCCAGTACTCATGAATTGTCAAGTCTCACTGAATCAGTACAAATTATAGGCAAACTCTTTGCCTTTGGCTCTCTATTTAAAAAAAAAACAAAAACCACAGGCTCGCCTTTAGTTGCCTTTTTTAAAAGTTTATAAGTAGTAGACCCATGACCTGTTGCATCATCTTTTCAGAGATATTTCCTTACCTAAACTTAGAACCAGAATGACCATGAGCAGGCAAAGAGTTGGTGGGAGTAATTTCTGATTTCCTGCACATTTCCCCATTGACTTAGCTTGGGGGAAGCTGGAAGGGAGCCTTGGAAATCATGATCAGGTGTCAGTGGCCAACTGTGGTGACTCTGTAGTGGCCACAATTTTGTGATTACAACTGGTGGTGAAATCCTTGAAATTTGGTAGTAATGGATCTTGGATTTTTTACACATTTTTTATGTTAGCAGATTTGAAGTATCTTGATTCAAATTATTTTGTACTTTGATGCACCAATTTTTGTAGTATATGCTAATGGAAGGTTACAAACAAATAAACAGACAAGAGAGTTTTATTAGTATATAGAAGTTCTAATTAAATCTTTGTTATAGAATAGTTATAGTTGATTTCTGCCTTACTAAACACTTTTCACACACAAACATTCCTTAGAAGAGCTATATGTCTATGGCAATTCTCAGTCATCCAGGTCATGGTTGTTCCAGAGGTGCTTTTTCAAGAGGCAACTGGACTTTCTAGTTTTTCTTTGAAGATGTTTCGCTTCTCATCCAAGAAGCTTCTTCAGCTCTGACTGGATGGTGGGGAATGGAAGGATTTATACTCCTTAGAAGAGCTATGTTACCTGGTTTGTAATGGTTAAGGGTCTTGCCATTAATTCCAGCTTTGTTTATTTATTAATCTATCAAACCTAATCGAGATATTGGGATATATATGTGAATTTCTTCTGTTTTCTTTAAGAAATCATACTTATTATGTAAAAAAATGAGCAACCCTAATATTTTTCCAGATGTCAACTCTTTGTCAAAGCATCACATAGAAATGTGTAATGCATTTAAATTATGGGGTCAGTGAATTGGTTTATACCTGTGTTTCCCTGAAAATAAGACCCTGTCTTATATTTTTTTTGCCACCAAAAAAGGTACCAGGTCTTATTTTTGGGAGGGGATGTTGTCCACTGACTCACCTCATTTATGTGTGTCGCACCCCGGCCTCCTTTTTGCTTTTTGAGGCCTTCAGGAACTTCTTCTTCTTTTTTTTTTTTACTTAGACTTATATACCGCTTCATAGTGCTTTTTACAGCCCTCTCTAAGCGGTTCACAGAGTTAGCATATTGCCTCCAACAATCCGGGTCCTCATTTTACCCACCTCAGAAGGATGGAAGGCTGAGTCAACCTTGAGCCGGTGAGATTTGAACCGCCGAACTGCAGCTAGCAGTCAGCTGAAGTAGCCTGCAGTGCTGCACTCTAACTACTGCGCCACCTCGGCTCTTCTGCAGCCAGCAAGGCCGGCAAGGCTTTCTGAAGGCCTCTGCAGCTGATAACAGAGCTCCGGATTGATCGCGAGCTCGGTTATCAGCTGCAGAGGCCTTCAGCAAAGCCTTGCTGGCCTTGCTGGCTGCAGAAGAAATGGGCCAGCAAGGTAGTTGTCGGGGTGTGCGAGGCCTGGCTGCAACTGTCCGAAGGTAAGTAGGAGGGCCGGTCCCCCCCCATCCCCACGCTAGCTTAATTTTTACCCATGCACCCTGGAGTGGCGGGGTCTTAATTAGGGCTTATTTTGGGGGAAGGGCTTATATTGGGTGTAAAAGTCAAGCTAGGACTTACTTTCGGGGTAAGTCATATTTTCGGGGAAACACGGTATGCACTTGAATTGAGGACTGCATTCTTTTCAAAGCATGTTTAATTTTAAACAAAAGCATTCCTTAATTTTTTTTCCAGTGGAGATTTTGAATTTGAAGTTGCCTGTTTTGATGAACTGTAATGGTGTTGCATAATGAAAAACCTGTCTTGTTCCTACATGATATTGTTGAAAATGTAGAAATTATCTCCTAAGCATACAATTTTCAGTTTCTATTAATCCTTTTCTTTTATAATGCTTTATTACATTAATACAAATGATATTTCCTCCATACCTGATTATCTATAAGTCATGTGTGGTCTCAATATAGACCATATCCTCCCTAACACAACTTTTGTAAGTTTGATTTAAAGCCCTTTCAGACATTAAGCAAAAGCTAGGCATTTAATCCATGCAAAGGCTACAGCAGCACCCCCAACCTTTTGGCCACCAGAGACTGGTTCCAGGGAGAGAGGTTTTTCCGTGGACTGGAGGGGGCGTGGTTTCGTGTGCTGCCTGCATCCCACAAATGGGGCTTCGCTTATTTGCGCCGCCCAATTTCTGGCATGCCATGGACCGGTCCTGGTCCACGGAGTGGGGGTTGGGGACCCCTGGGCTACATGACCAACCACATGTGATGGGCATGGCCCCTTCATCTAAAACCTTTTAGAGGACAAGTGTGTTGTTCAGTTATACTTTCATTTGTTGATCTTACTGTTTGACATTGAAAAGCTAGAGATGAGTTTAAAAATTCTCTTTGAGCTCAACAACTGAAGAATGCCCCCTAAATAATGGCTGGCCATTTCCTTTAGTTAATATGTAGAAGATGAACACTTTGCATCTTTGGGCTCCATCACATCAATTTAAAAATTTTCCATGTAGTGTCCATGACAGAAGTATAAAAGTGGTTGCCATTGCCTTCTTCTGAGATTTATTCCAATGTCCCAATATACACTATAGTCATAGAATTTCTCTCTCTCTCTCTCTCTCTCTCTCTCTCTCTCTGTGTCCTTTTCTAAGTATTAGATGGGTCTGACTCTATTTTCTGAGCTAGATAAGGTTCCTTATGTACTACTCATGCACTGCTGAAACTCTTTTTCCTTTAAAGGTACAAAATAGACTATTGCTACTTCAAATCTCAGTCATTTATTTATACATATACGTAGCATATTCTTAATGTGCATGTGTCTCACAGTAACTGCAACTTGTCCATATGAATGAATATTCATAGATCAAGCACCATGTGGAAATCTTTACATGCTCAAGCATGAAGCTCTTCACTGAAGTTGGTTCAAATATCCAACCGCTAGTTATCTTTCTAAAACAGCTTAGTGTTCATTTTCTGATGCTTTAATTCTATCTACATTTAATTGGCAGTAAAACTTCCATTGAACTCATATGGATTTGTTTCTGTGAATATTTTAATCCAGACATGAAATATGTATCTGCAGTTTTGGAAATGAAAGCCCAGAAATTTTGTTCAATGATAAATCTGAATAATTAGGGTTTTTTTTAATGAATTTACTTTGATCATATGATCCTTAGTTTATTGTGAATGAAACAAAAGTCTAAATGTTTAAAATTAAGAAAGGTTGCCAAGATAGAATTTTGTTCAATGTGCAAAAGAAAGAGATGTTTGAATATGGGTTTAGGGGCAGATAATTTAAAGATTCACATGTTAACTCATGTGTTTGATTGACAAGTGTAGAAATCCATATTCCAAATCAGTTCCAAATATGAAAGCTCTGAAGTAAAACTACATTTTTAGAAGAAACAATGCACTATATTAAATTACTTATTGAAGAAAAAGGATATTTGAGGAAAGATAATATATTTTTAAAATCTTCATTTAATGCATAATAAAATAAAATACAAAAATGCCTTATCTTAAAGGATCATATACTGAGGTAGGATGTATAGTTTTTACTATTTAACTGAAACTGAGCACAGCATGCCATCTGAAACCCAACAGTCTGTGGTCAGACTAGATATTTTTTATTGTATTAGCTTCTTGAGAACAAAAATGTGCTTCTGAAATGTCTTCTTTTAAATGACTAAAATGACTTCTATTGTGAAAAATGGAGAGAAGCTGAGTTAGAGGGAGAAAGGGGGAAGAAGCTTAACCAGAAGGTGCTTAATTTGGCAGACCTCAATGATAATGCTGTATTACAAGCAAAGGCACATTTTAAAGCTTTCTGTTATTCTAATGATGTTTGGTACATTTCTTCACGTGCACTTCCTGAAAAAAAAAAAGTAAAGTAGTGGAGATAGATTCTTATCTAAATGGATTGTTACAAGTTGGAGCTTGGAATGCAGGCTTATGCACTATCTTTTCCTTAGCACAGTAAATTCCAGTGCTTTGTCCAAATTTTTCTAAATAGCTTTAATTTATCACACAGAATCCACTTGAAGGAGACATTTCAAATGTTCTAAATGGGCAGTTAGTGAGCAAGACTTATTGGAGTTTAGTATTTTTAAAAAACGAAATGTGAGTACCTGGGTTTTTTTTTAATAGCAGATTGGCATGATGTGGTGACAGTTGGATGATGTTTGTGGTTTGGAACAATCACTGGGAAAGAAAGGTTTTAAGGAGCTATCTATATGGCGTGCATTTTTCTTTGCTGACCTTCACCTTTTGCTGTCTTATTCTTTTTAAGAAATACACATTAGGGAATAAAGCTACCCTTGGAATATTATTTTACTGTTCAAATATTGGTAGCAGTAGCATGCCTAAAGGATAATGCTATTCCAAAAATTTATCCTGTATTGAATCCAACCATTATCATTAAACTGAATGGAGAAGTGTTTTCGATTTTCTTTGAAGGAAAACAAGTACAATAAATGAATTCTCGTTGGTAAGGGGTGGAGTGCTTATACTTTCTTTAATTACGCAGTGGCCAATGTGAATATCCCACCTTCGTATCTATAGTAACTTCTCCAGAAGACAGCACTCTCTCTGACTTTCTACATATCACTTAATTTCAGGAAAGAAAACTTGGGGGAATTCCTCTGTGGGAATTTTTAGATCAGGAAGTATAGATAACTGGGGAAGGCCACAGAGTTGGTGGAGGAATGTGTAACAGAACACACAAACAGACAGACAGACAGACAGACACACACACACACACACGCACGCACACACACACACACAGAGAGAGAGAGAGAGAGAGAGAGAGAGAGAGAGAGAGAGAGAGCAATTTTCTATTTTCTTGCAGGAAAAAAAGTCAAAAATAGAACATGAAAAAACGGAAACCTCTTTCTAAGGAAGAAAGAGACTTTGGGGGAATTGGCAAATGATTTCAGCACAGTATGAATTCTAACTTTCTCATAGCAGTTCATCTAGAGCAGCGGTTCTCAACCTGTGGGTCGCGACCCCTTTGGGGGTCGAACGACCATTTCACAGGGGCCGCCGCGCGCGTTAGCCCGCCATTTTGGTGCCACCATCACTGCAGGGGTGAAAAGGTCCCGGTTCGGCCGTGCCTGCAGGTCGCCGGACAGCTGGTAGCCCGGACGCCGCCATTTGGGTTCTTCTACCCTCTGCGCATGCGCAGAATGCTTTGTGCATGCGCCCTTTGTCACCTCATCCTGCGCGGGGAGGGGGCAGGGCGGGGGTTGCGGCGGCGGCGGGGGGGTCGCGGCATTAGAAAGGTTGAGAACCAATGATCTAGAGTCAGGTGTAGTATATATTCTGTCTCTGTCTCTGTGTGTATATAATGCTATGTATACACACATATACACACAATCTGCATAATGTCATATAATACAAATGCAACACACAGACACACACATTACACCATGCATTATTATTACTTTTACTTCATTTTCTCTTTGACTACCATTGCAGGATTCTTTATACATAGGGTCTTTTACTTAATTGTTAATCTGATGTCTGTTCTTCATATCTTTATGGTAATATTAGAAATGATTACAGACCAGTGGAGGTACCTAGAAGTTTAATATCTCCTTATGTTACCCTATTTCATATGATATAAAGAAATTATATCCTACCATTTGATTTTTACCCGTTCGTTATATCACAGTTAAGAATTTGGAATTTTGTTATTATTGTTGAAATGTATGAAATGGAGATAAATTCTTAAACTGGGAATTTGGGACAGCAGGGGTCTCTTTAAATTGTCAGTGTTTTCCTTAGTCTAAATTTTGAGCCTAATCACTTACGATGTCTGTTCTAAAGAATAATAATGTTACAAAGGATGCTAACATTTGTGCAAAATGTGGATTTTCTTAAAACCGAATATTCTAAACATGTAGTAGTTAACATTTCAATTTTACTCATGGGAATTAAGAAAAACCAAGATTCTTTGTGTCCACAGTTTCAGGGCATATAGAAAACTCTCAAAAGATTTGTTGATGCTTTTGCTATTTTGTCAACTTATTATTGTAGCTGGTAATTATTTGTGAAATCTTAGGTTGGAAGGGATCTCTGAGGTCTTTGTTACTTTCAGACAATTTTTCTCTCTCTTATCAAGATGATTTGGAGCACTATTTCTCTCTTCTAGAGTTTTAGCAATCCGATAAATAAATGTTTAAGTCTATCAATATACAGTATATGTTAATTCTGAGTCCCTCTCTCTCCTTATCTATGAAGCTAAGTTATTTATAATAACTTTGGTTCCTTTGAAATTAATAGACTTTAAGCATTATGTCAACATTGAAGAACACTGGGCTCAGGACAAAGAATAGAATAGAATAGAATTCTTTATTGGCCAAGTGTTGGACACACAAGGAATTTGTCTTTGGTGCATATGCTCTCAGTGTACATAAAAAGACAAAATACATTCGTCAAGAATCATAAGGTACAACACTTAAATGATTGTCATAGGGTACAAGCCCTGAGGTACCTCCCTCTGTGTTAAAGATGGATCCATTAAGGACCATGTATTGAGTATGCTTCTTCAGAACTGAATTCATCTCTTCATAATAGGACTCCCTCATCCCAAACTGCTCCATTTCATCAAGAAGGAGTCTGTGATCAGCTATACCAGATGCTTAACTCAGGTTTACATATACTATATCCACAGCATTCCCTTGTTTACTAAACTAATCACTTGTCAAAAAAATGTAGTAAGATTTGTCTAGCACAAACAATTTTTAATAAACTTATGGTAGCTTTTACTAATAACTTCTCAATTATTACACTCAGTGGTTCTGAGATCACATCCACTTGTCCCTTTAGTACCCTCAAATGTAACCTGTCTGATCCTAGTGACTTGAATTCACAAAAAACAACTAGGTATTTTCTTTTTACTTCCTTGACTATTTGAACCTGCATTTTTCTTCTGCTCCCATGTGGTATAGCTCCTGACATTTTTTTTTCTTTTGTAAAAAGCAGATGCAAAATAGGAATTTAGTATTTGAGTCTTCTTCCTGTTCTCTCTGCCCAACATGCCATCTTCTCCAACCAATGGACAGTTTCCTTGACTTTTGTTCCTCACATACCCAGAGAACCTTTTTGGGGGTATGGAAGGAACAAGAGAAAAGTCAAAGAACTTTTTTGTTATTTTTGGCATTCATTGCGAGCCTTAGCTCATTCAATGTAATGTTGCTGAAGAATGGAATTCTAGGATTTTTCCCTATACATTCTCTGTGTGTAACTTTCTTGGGAGGGAGGGGAAGTAAAAAGGGACAATCAAGAGAACCAAAGGGGAACTTTTAGGAAGAGAAAGGGTAGAGATTTGACCTGAATGAGAGGAACCCCTGCTGACATGGCCAGTCTGAGTTACTGAATGGCCTGAATACAATAAATGCTTCTTTATCCTGTCTTGAAAGAAACAAGATAGCACAGCCTAAATGCTGGGGTATGCTTAAATAGGCAACTCTGAGTTGTTTGAGGTAAGTGCGTTTGAAATCTGAGCCTCAGGACAATCTGTGAGTTGTCACAGGTCATCTGCCCTGCTCTGGCCCCAAATTTGTGAGGAATTGTATGTGGGCAGATTGTTGTACAAATATCTTTGTTAGTTGTCCCCTTTCACGAAACCACAACCTGCAAAGTATTTTAAAAATAATACTTAAATATTATTTGAAAGATCAAAAGGCCACACTAAAAGGGTTTAAAAGTTTAACATATGTTGCATTATTTCGAGATCTGAAAAACTGCACTGTAGAGCCGTAGCTGTCATTTTAGTTGTTGTAAGATTTGTGATTTATGTGTTTTATATTGTTTTGTTTTGCTTAAATAGTGTCTTCTACCGTACTTGCTATGCTGAGTTCTTATGCTTCTAGCAATTTCACAGGCAATGAGTCTGCTTCAGTGATCTCAAATCCTTGTAGACTAATTTGTGAAAAAGGAGAAAAAGAACTAGCTCTTTTTGTCATCCACTCATTGTTCAAAAGCAGGGGTCCAGGTATTTTGCAAACAAAGTTTATTTACAAGCAAGGCTTATCAAGGTACTTTTTAATGGCTAAATTACTCTGATAATGTCATTAGTGTTGAAAGAAGAAAGGAAATGGATTTCCCTTCCCCTTCCCAAAATATGCCCCTCCAAGAGCATATTGTGCAGGCCAACTCATCAATGGCTATGAGAAAGATGCCAGTCTGAGAAAGACCCAGACTTTTGCATTAGAAACTTGCATATATGTGCAACACAAATTCAAGCAATGCCCTTATATAGCCAAGGGGCATTTTTAAAAGCCTCTGGCCCCTCAGTCACTGGACTACTAGTTAATTGCCACATGGACATTGTGGCACATGGACAGATAATATGACATTTTCAGTTTCTCTTACTAGCAAACGCCACAGCGTTGCTTGCACTAGTTGCTAAGAAGCTGTCAGAAACCATTAGGAGTTGGCTGACGTTGCCCTATGGCATTTCCTCATGGCATCAGCAAAACGAGTATAAATCACCCAGTGGAATCTACTGCTATACTAATGAGGCTGTAAGCTTGTTTATGGACTAGCATCATTTTTATGATTATTTCCACCTTTTCAGCTTGCCTTCATTGGCAGTGGGAGAAGTCAACTTCAAGCATGAAGTCACTGCTGACATTTCACAAACGTGGTTCATAGTTGCTACCATGTGGTTAGTTAGTTAGTCAGTCTTCGAGTCCCTTTTCTTTTCTTTTTTTAAAGTAGGGTAGAGAAAGCAGAAGAGGAAAAGTATTCTCAAGAGACCTTATAGAGGTGACAGTATTGAATTGCAGAGGGAATGGACATGCTGTTTAGACTTTTAGCTGAGATTTTTCCTTGACAAAGAATCAAGTTTCCGAATCCTTCCCCCCCCCTCCTCCAGAAACAATTGCATTAAAATCTATAGAAGTAATTTCTTCTAAAGGACCTTGTTTCATTAATTTGCTTTCCCCCCCCCCTCTTATCCTTCTTTTATCTTCTGTTGGACTGGGCTGGAGTTTATTGTTTTAAGCTTTTCTGAGCGTGCACAAGTATTTTACATGGGATTGAAAGCATTTGCTTCCAATGAAAACCTTGTCTTAGATTACAGCCCAGCAGTGTAATTTCCCTCCCAGATGGGAGTAAAGTAGCTGTATTTGCCTAAAAAACAGTAGGAAGAACAAACTGTGCATTAAGCCAAGGCTGTTTTTGGCTTGAGCTAATGATGTAACAGAAATCTTTTATTTGGGATAGGTCACTGCCTGGGACTGACAGGAGGTGATCTGGGTCTTGCTTGAAAGGTTTTTCCATTGTATCTCCATAAGCCTCCCCTTTCAAAAAGGGGTGGCGATGGTGGTTTTCTGTTCCTAATGTTTCTGCTTTCATACAGCAGAAATAAACAGGAAAGGTTCTGGGGCAGTGTTCTTCATGGAATGCAGAAAGCCTCCCCCCTCCTAATGGAGTCTATAATTCAGGTGCCCAGAAGGCATGCTTTCAGGAATTCTTTGGCCTGAGGTAATGCTAAGCTAAGGCTGCTTTGAGGCCTTGATTATCTATTGATGCACAAAGCTGGAAAAAAAAATCTCCATTGAATTATAGTAGATATTTCCATAAATTATCAATGAATTCTTTTCTATCCAGGCACAAGGCATGGCTTGCTAAAATAATTTGAAGCCAGGGTGGTGGTGGTGGGGGGGGTGGATGGGTGGTAAGGGAGCTGAAAGTATATTTAAAAAAAGAATAAGCAATAGGATGTCATCACATTAGAAGCCCTTTTACTTTTAACCATTGACCGCCTGATATGTTTCTCCTTTCCTTGCCTCTCTTTAATTGCCCATCAGACTAGAGAATGTGGATTAGTACAGGGAAATTTTAAATGCCGTTGTTTGCTTATGTTTATTTTATGAATCATTCCTTTATATGGGGAATTGCTTCTCTGAATAAAACCTTTCAAGACTTTTATCAGCCTAAGACATCTAAAGTATTATTACTATGAGGGTTCCTTTTTAGAAATGTGAATGCCTCAGTTGAACTTTCATGAAGCAAAGAGCTTTCTATGAAGGAAGTCACACTCATTTTTTTAAAGAATGCATTCTTACAAGATGGCATGCTCAATCATTATTTTGAAGAATTAAAATGCCTGTTTAAAACAAAGGCTTTCTAAGTGTTTCCTTTTTTGATAGTAGTTGCCTAAATCAGATCAAAACATGAATGCTTATAAAGATTGTGACAGTGGGAGCTCCAATTTGACATCTTGTCTATATGAAAAAGATGAAATTGAAATATAAGTAATTATTCTAAGCTATTCTGAAAAATGCTTTTCAGGTTTTAACTGCTGGTCTTCCTGCTGTGTTTCTTGCAGTATGAAAAATAAGCTAAAATTACAGCATAAATAACTGGTTTCTATAAATTTGAGTTTGAACTTCACCAATAAAATTCAGAAAGGCAGGCTCTTGATGGATATACAGTGATTGTAGATGGTGTAACAATGATAAGAGTTGAATGAATCATTCTATTTCTGGGCTACCCTGGGTTTGCATGTGCCCATTCATAATTTAGTTTGACTCTATTTTTGTTTTTATATGATAATTTGAAAAAAAGCATAACAAAAGTTTTATTTAAATATGTGTGGCTATTTTTTAACTCCTCAAATAAATATTTATGTATGGTTTTATCTTAAGTACACCTTCCTAAGGATTTCCCCCCGCTAAAAGATACGTGCATTTTAATGCAATTTGAACCTGTTTTATGAGAAGCAGAGAATGCATAACAACATTTGAACAAATGGAAAAGTCCAAAAAATAATTATATTCTAATCTTAATGTGAGAGTACGATATTATGTAACTTCTCATCAGAATGTGAAAACCTTGAATTTGTAATGGTGATTCACCTTATTTAAATCTCCCAGATGTGGTCTCAAATAATATCTTCCATATTTACAAATAGCTTTAGTTGTAAGTGCTTGGCATTGTTTAAAAAGTCTATAAAAATTCAATCTGGTTTGGATATATGGTGTGTAGCTCAGTGAGAGAGCACATTATTGGCATTCAGAAAACCTCAGCTTTAATAGTTAACATCTTAAAATGGGACTTGAAGGAGCATCCTTAGAGCTGCAACCAGAAAATAGATGATATGGTGCTGCAGTTGTGATTTAGAATTCACAAGAGCAAAACAAAATCATGATAAGTTTAACATTATTTCATGAAATACAGTGTGAATTTTCATTAGGTTTATGATTGTTCGTGTGTGTGTTTAGTGCATATGTTGGGTATGTATGTACCTACACAAATTAGTTTTTAGTCATAGAATCTCAAAATAGCTAAAGTGAAACATTTGATTCACTATATTTACAGGTGACGGCTTGGACAACAGTGTAGCGTCTCCCAGCACAGGTGATGATGATGATCCAGATAAGGACAAAAAGCGACATAAAAAGCGCGGCATCTTTCCCAAAGTAGCCACAAATATCATGAGGGCATGGCTGTTCCAGCATCTAACAGTAAGTGAAGTCCACATCATGTATAAAATGGCACCTGGGTAGAAAATGTTATAGTAGAAAATGCATATAACACATAATCAAAGACTAGTCTTTGAGATATTTTGTTTATCTTATGCAAGTATTCTGCTTTGTTTCTTATTTTGCATCCAGTGTATTCTTTTGTTATTTTTTTTCCCTCCAGACTCTTGTTTAAGACAAAAACAACAATCTGGCTAATGTTAATTTATGCTGTTCAGTGTCTAGTAAATCTAAACTAAGAGACTTGATATTTGTTTTCTTTCTGGACATCTAAATAATGTAAAACAAAGGTTTCTTTTCTGTTGCACTTTTCTTTTTCATTTAGTCAGTGTGAGAAGGGGTATTCACTGGCTAGCTTGCAAGTTCTGGGTATTTATTTGCCAGTCCTCAATCCCTGCAAGTTAGCAGAATCAAGTATGAACCTTGTATCTGGGCCCTATAGATTTTGAAAATGATTTAGATAAAGAATATCAGACCACACATGCACAGCATCTCTCTTCTATTTGTTTAATCAGCTTGACATGATTCTGAATAAAAAAAGAAGCCTATGCTTTAAAAGTCATATTCCTTTTAATAAGAAGGTTCCTTAAAGCAGGACATCTTTTTCCTCCATTTTCAAAGTGTGCCATATTCTATTTAAAACTCTATGTATCCCAGAGAGTTTCCATCAAAGCTTGGATGTCTTTCTAAACCAAAATTTCTGAATATTGCTTTCCTATACATTTGAACGGGAATGGGGCAGGTCTTTGCCTGTAGGTCAGGAGAGAGGCAAGGTCAAACATCCATCATTTAGCTCCTCTCCACTCCTTGAATAAAGATGTTCTTCTGAAGTTGCAGAAACCATGTGGCATGGGATATGTGTGTATGGGGAGCAATTTTATCTTGTCAGATGTATAAGCATCTGATGTGAGACCCTTTGGTTAAGGAAATTCTCTCTTGTCACTGAAGCATTTGGTCATAATTCAGTCAGTCTGGCGACATTCTCATGGTCCAGGTATTTGTGTATTTAGCAGGTTTTTTTAATCTTCCCTGTACTTCAGCTGGTTCCCTCCTGTTCACCCCAGCTGCCTCCTCTAATTCATCATCGAGAAGAGCTTTCTATGTAGTAACAGGGAATGGGAAGTGGTAGTGCTGTTTGAAACCCTGAGTGCCAATCAGAGCTATTGGATGGAGAATTCAGGATTATACTGTTGTATTTATAATCCTGGGCATGGTTTGCATGTAAATATATATCAAAGTGAATTTTAGTTGCTGCAACTATAAACAATGTTAGCCAATTCAAAAAAAAAATTAAAGGTATTTTGAATGAGGTATTTGAATGTGATGCATTCTAACACACATTCATTATAAGCGGCTGACTAACGTTCTTCCCCGTTATTCCATTCCTTAATTTGAACCTGGTAAATGAGTCAATAGGTTTATTGTTATTGTGAGTGTGTGATCGTTCTGCATCACTTTACATATAACTTTTATTCGACTAATGAAATAGAGTGTCTAAAATAATATGATTTTTCAGATTCTTGGAGGTCCATTATAGTTTCTAGAAATTTACAAAATCTTGAATTAAGACTTTATTATTATTTATGTTTTAAAAAGAGATGTTTAGTACTCATGATTGCATTTGAGAAACACCCTCAACATTGTAATGTAAACTTAATGATAAAAGAGAGGATTGAAGCTGAACATCCATTTTTTTAAAATCCAGAAATAGATAGTCTATGCCCAGTACAATATTAGTGGCTAATAGTGGAACTTGTAACCTTCTTGTAACCTTCACACCCACTGGGCACAGTTTATATAGGAAAGGAATCAAGCATCTCAAAGGCCATAACATATATAGCTGAGTGCATAAAGACATGGATTTGTCAGCACTAATTGAGAGCTAAAGGGATATTTCCTCTCTTGGGTATTATAAAGTAGACTTCACACAGGCTCTGCTAGGACATCACTTGCCCTGTGTGAGACCACCGTGCACACTACTGCTGGCAATATAGTTACATGGAATACAAAGTGGATCTAAACATGCTGAATTGCTGTGCCTGGAGAGAAGGGTCACAGTATATGGAGGCTGAAACATCCATTTCACAAATGAGTAAGGCTAAATAATCATATCCAGAATTGATCCAAATAAATTCAGGACTTTATATGTAGTACAAGGAGGACCTCCTGGTTAGAGACTCTTCTTCCTGTCTATTTTCTTATAAATTCAAGCCAGTGGTTTTTCCCCTTTACTTTCTTTTCGTCTTAGTACTGTCAGAGAAAATGTAAAAAGATTACAAAATTATTGTTCCTAATACATAAGCTTATAGTTGAACAGATTTGAATGGTATGAGAACGTGTAGAAGCAGTTTTGCATTATCTCTTTGCATTTTTTAAAAAATGTCGAATATGCCAAATGATTAACTTTTGAAAGATTTGCATTTACCAAATAAATGAAGACCTAGGTTGGAGATGGATTTTTAATGAAACAGGGAAGCAATGGTTTTGAAGTGAGTCTGCAGATCTGTTCAGACCCCTTTGGATTGTTGGGCTTTATGTGAACTGGCCTTTGGTTTTCCTTACACTGGTCTTGGATATTGAGTTAAGGAAGTGAAATCCAAGTTTTTGTGTTAAAGGCTGAAAGGATATTTAATGCTTATGTCTTAAGATAAATATGATTAATGTAATTGCTGCAATTGAAATGATATTTATACATATAGTCGATGTTACATTGATATGTTTCATTATAGGATGAACTTGTATAGACTATGTTATCAATTACATTGTATATACTTCATAAGGTAAAGAATCTGCACTGGTGCCAAATGAACATATTTTGTTTTTTATTTTTTGTTTAAAAACCAACCTTTTCTTTTTAAAGAAATAACTCTGTCCTGTGAGAAGCTAGTCCACATTAGCTAAAACTTTATAACTGGGTATATTGGATAAGGGAGTACTGGATATCTGCCTTGAATTCCTGAAAATATCTCACAAATGAATAATTTCCATTTTTGATTGTTAAAAATAATAATCCTCAGTTTTGTTCAGATTTAATTTATTAGACCCCAAATTATTTGCATGGGTATATTGTATGAAATATAAAGCTTAGAGTACATACAGTAATTTGCAAATTAAAACGGTATGGAAGAGCTGGGAATAATTAACACTGAAATACTTTGCATCCTGATTGAGCACTAATATTTCTTAATTTTACCATTATCTCAAAGGACTGCTCATAAAATTATAATACTAATACTCATTATAATACTAATACCCCAGTAATATAGTAATTACCATGGCAGTCATATTAATGATTGGTCAATTGAATTATTAAAATAAAAATAGGAAACTTTTGTAAGTTTTTATAAAATTAATTCATAATGCTTGAGACCATCTTTTAGACTGTGATTCACACAAACAAGCAAACGAAAAGTAAAAGTACAAAGGAAATGTTGGCTATTTTATTTCATATAGTATGCAACTAATTTTTGAAGTCATTTCTAGCAATGCAGTTTCAGACACCTTATATAACATCAAACACACACATTGTGGGATGATGATGTTTGTACAGTATCTTGTTCCTTCTACATCTCTCTTCCTCTTTCTTAATCTCATATGCACACAGCATACCTGGCCATAGCTCAGGAGTATAAAATATATGCTGCATGTAGACAGTCCCACATTCTACCTCAAAGAAAACTGAATAAGAGATTGCTGCCTTAGGGCATATACTATTGTCCTTCAGAGCTGGTAATACTTGGCTAGATCGACTAATTATCTAGCCTGTGTGTTTTAACATAATGTTTTCTACTTTATAGTAATACATAAAAAAATCTAGAACTAATCATTAAATACAAAAGCATTTATTTTGGCTACTTCCATTTCATTTTTGTTGGGTTTTTTATTATGTTTGTTCTGCCCATTGAAATAAGTGTAATGCCTTTTCTTTAAAAAGTAGATTACATCCTTAGTGTATTTCTATTCTGGCTAGAATCTAAGAATTCAGTGTTTTTAATCAATAATCCTTCTTTTGATACTGTTAATGAATTTGCTAAAAGATTGATGGTGATGAAGCCCATTGCATTAAAACAATGCCATTCAGGGAGGTACTGCTATACAGCAATTCCAGTAATCTTAATGCACTAGGAGAAAAAACGGGGGTATCAAATATTCCTTTAAAAATATTTCAGCACGTAAGGATGAGCAAAACACTAAAATAAAAAAGGAACAAATCAATGAAAAATGTCTTCAGAAAACACAAACAACAAAATAAATGTACAGTGTAATTTGTAATATAGATAAATATATTTATTTTAAAATGTAAACATTTATTATTTCTAATCAAAATGATATGTAGTTGGAGATAATCTATTAAGAAATACTTGGTTGATATAAATAAAAATGAGTTTAAATCTAGATAAAACATTTAATCTTTCAAAACTCTTTGCTTTTTAAAAAGTAATTAATCACCATTTTATATAATTTGGAGAAAATAGAAATAAACTAACATTAAGTATAAAAGACTTCTGTAATTTGTCCAATTTTTTTAAAAAATGTTCATCCAGAATGAGTCATATGATGAGCATTTTCATTAGAGATATGCACCACAACAAATACTGCAATGTAATCTAGAAACTTTTCACAAATACAATATAATTTTTAAGGCTGGGCTATCACCTATTAATTGAATATATTGCAATTATCAATAAACTGCTGAAATAGATACAAGTGGAATTCACATAATAAACAGTGTTAAACGAATTTATTAAGTTAAAAGTCTTAAGTTCTCTTGCCATGGATTTTAAGGTTTTAAAAAACATTTGAGTTTTATTTAATACTGGAGAATCACCTTTGATTTAAGGAAATGTATAGATTGCCATTCTTTAAACATTGTTTTCATAAAGTCACATTGACTTAAAAGATATTTATTAGCTTGCTCGCTTACTTAGGATTATATGCCTCCCCATTACTGAAGACCCTGTATCTTACAATATCCTGACACAAGGATTTTTTTAAAAAACTTTCTTCATTTGAATCCAAGCAAGTACTTGTGGATCAATTCTTTTGCAAAAAAAAAAAAAGTCAGCAAAGATAGGGTTACATTTAATAATCAGATTTTTAATCCTAAAAGTTCTCTATCTTTTCATTATTTTAATTAGTCACATCAAGCATGGGGTGATGGAGAAATGGAAAATGAGAGAAAAGGAGAAAAAATAGGGACCAAAACTTGTTTCCAACTTTCAGTATGGATTTGTAATAGTAATAATTATTTTTTAATATTGAGGAGGAATTGCATTACCTAATGGAATGAAGATAGCCAGTTTTGTCTGATGGACTAGGAGCAGGGAAATCTTAAGTTCTGATCCTGCCTTAGATACAAAAGCAGTTAGGTGACCTTGGAGGCCAGTGACTTCCTTGTAGTACTAGAAAGGAGGCAATGACAAATCACTGCCAGAAATGCTAGTTGAAAACTACATAAGTTTATCCATGTGATTGCCAGAAATCAATGGGAAAAGAAAAGTGAAAAGAAAAGAAAATCCATGAGAGTCTAACTTTTAGCTATTGGACAACTTTTGAATTCCAAATAATTCCATCACATTGTTTTAACTAGAAAGTGGAAAAATAATTTTTCAGATCTGGTACCTAAACTTCCATTATACTTTTCCTTGTATTTTTGGTTTGCTTGGTGCTATATAGAAATACATATTTTTCTGCCATGAATGAAGCCAAATAATTGATAAGAGATCTAGAATTATTTCAAACTGGAAAAAATAATTAGGCGTAGGCATTTATTATTATGGCTATGCTGCTAGCAATAACAAAGATAGTTTTATCTTTGAGAAGGTAGGGTCATATTTCTTTAAATGGGACCAACCCCTTGTACATATTCCTGACTATTTAAATCCACCTGCTGGGGGGGGGGGAGTCCAGTAGTTTTGTGCAAGAATTTTTGCTTCAGTATTGCTTAGAGAGGATGGTTTATCAAGATTGGTTTCAGATCTTGCTACTATGAAATTTATTCAATTAATATTGTAAATATGTTTTATGCTAAGTTAGAATTTTGAAAAAAATATGTTATCTGCAAACAGATTTATTGTCTGTATTCTTTATTGGTATTGTATTCTGTTTTTCTTGTAATACCTAATGGAGCAACAATTGTTATGCTGTACCACTAAAGGAGAATATTTGCAGCTCAGGGTTGAAATGAGGGGTTCCTTGGTGCTCTTTGAGCTTGGGGTTTTTTTTTTTTTTGCAGACGTTTCATTACCCAAACTAGGTAACATCATCAGTGCTAGTCTAACACTCTCTACTAGCATTGACGATGTTACCAAGTTTGAGTAATGAAACATCTGCAAGAAAACAACCAAGCTCAGAGAGTACCAAGGACCTCTCATTGTTATGTTGGCCAAGGTAAATTCTCATATGCTGACGATAGCTTAATCTATTTTTTTTTCTTTTTTGAGTGGAATACTGTTGATTTCTTGCAGTAAGAGATTGCAAAATTCAAGCTATCCCTTAGACAGCAGTGCTTGAATTTTCAGGAGGTAAAGTAAGGCAATCTTCTCTTTGGCTCCTCTTTTTCAGCACCTTGGAGAAAAATGAGAGAAGATGGTGGATTATAAAGTAGAAAGGGGGCCTAGTAAATTCCTGTAAATTCAAGCACTCTTCAACAGTCAGAATTGAAAACAATAGCAGGTTGGGATTTTGGTGAGTTTTTCTTAAGTATCATAATGCCAGGACCAAGTTTTGTAATGCTGTATCATCCTATATGTAAAAGATAGGATGTTTTTCAGCAACACAATGCCATCATTTTCAAAACTCTCTCTCTTTCTGTGCATTTGCATGTATGTGTGCGCATCAGTAGATAATTATATAAGAAGGGATATTGTAAATTAAAAACTTCTCTGGAACTTTTGATTTGTCAAATATTATATCTGAAGGACTGTAGATTACTATTTTGAATTGTAGATTACTAGTATTAAAAGCTATTTATCCTTCACTTTGGTTCTTTATTTTTTATGTTCTTGGTTTGGTCAATCCCATTTTTACCATTATAAGTACTATTTTGTTTTAATTTATTTACATATATCAGCTGTCAGCGTTCCATCTTTCTAGGTAATTGAGGAAATCTACAAAAAGCTGAACAAATAGAATATGTTCTGTTCTCTGAAAATACTTTGTGTATTGTTTCCATTTGATATAAACATTTATATTCTACCCCATGCCAGCAAAATTTTCCAGAGTAGTTTACAAAACAAAAGCAGTAGAACCAAAACAATAGAAAACAGCAACAAAATTTAGACTCTGACTTGCTTGCGGTATTGTTGTTTGTTACTTCCATTATATTTCATTTCAAGGGGATTATTTAAAGCCAGATCTTTAAAACGAATGATAAAGCTTATGATGATTTTAGCATTTTTTGTTTAACCCATAACATACTGTAGCCATTGTAGAAAAATGAATTGCCAGCCTGGTTTAAACCTCATCTGTCTTGCCCTCTAGATGCCCTCTGAATAGGGAGTTCCAAAGAGATTATACTGTTGCTGAGATAGCTTTGTCCTTCTCCCACCCCCACTCCCCTCCCACCCCCACTGCTCAGTTTTTTCTGTGGATCTTTGTGTACATGGAGCCTGATAAAGGCAAAAATGTCGCCTTAGTTAACCAGCTATTTAGGCTTAAGAAAAATACATTGAATTGTACCCTGAAATGAATTGATGACTTCTGCTGATTTATTAAATCCAGAATAATATTTTGCCTTGTGTTATGTAATAAAGAAGATAGGCAAATTGTGCATTAATTGAATAATTCAGACTGTATCTTCAAAGAATACTTCATAGTACAGCTGGAATTTGCCAAAGCGCTATCTAAGGAATGTGGTATATACACATGGTGATTTGAAACAAGGTGATATAATATCTCATGCATATTAACATTTACTGGCTAATTTATAGAGCAGTTTAGTTATGGAAAGGAAAACCACGACTTTAAGATAACTCTGTCAAAGAGGAAGAACAGAAAAAAAAAAAGAATAGACATGGTCAAAATATAGTGCCATGCCTGTTAGATTCTCTCCAAAAAAAAAGAACAGGCCCAAAGAAAAAAAGTTATTTGAACTGATATCAAGTGTAATTGCTTGTAAAATAAGGTTTCTCATTAATAAATTAATTGATTGTCATCTGCATATACCCACCATACTCTCACACGAAAACAAAAACATGTATCTATTTCTAGCCTTCCTTTTAACAGAAGTGAGACATGAAAATGAAGACACAGAAAGAGGAAAAAGTGGGAAGGGAAGTGAGGGAAACAAAGATTGATATGGAGGATGCAAAGAGAAAGGGGAACTGGAGTAGAAGAAAGGAAATCAAAGAGAGAGAAGAAACACTTTAAGTATTACAATAAGGATTAAAATTCAGCAAGTAAGCAGCCCTCCAAGTAATGGTTAATTCAGGGGAATTCACATTTTTTAACAACGGTCTGCAGCCAATTGCATTCCTGCCCATTCACTAGTTTCCAAAAGCATTTTTTTTTCTCACTGTATGTGAGATGAGCTCCTCCCCACAATTCACAGGCAATTAGTGGGGGAGTGACTACATATAAATAATATATGGTAAATCTGAGAGGTAGGTAGTTAAGAAGGTAGATTGGTAGCTTCTAAAAAAACTATGTTGAGTAATACTGTTAATAAACCTTACAGTATCTGACAATTCTGTGCAGTCTTGAGCTACATATTGGAATAGGTTTTTAAATGACTTCATAAGAAATCATACTGAACCAAAAAGTACCAACAAAAACTCAAAAGGAAATGTAACTGTCTGCACTAGAATACTTTGCAATTAAATCTGTTTCAGATTATAATTGTAATTTGCAACAAGCCAAAATACAAAACTACTTTGTTGTCTTGGTCTCAGTGGGACCACATAGACTGGATTTTATGAACTGTAATTAGAAACATATGATTGGCTCCAAAAGTTTCTTTACCCACAAAAGGAGTCCTGTGAATCCAACCCAATATTTCATAAATCACAATCCAGATGCCGTATACACTAGCCTTGCATTGAGGCCACTAAAGTTAATTGTGCATGCAAACTGGCCTTGTCTGTCTTCACCAAGAAAAATTCCATAAATAGCAATAGCACTTAAACTTATCTACCATCCCATAGTGCTATACAGCACTCTCTGAGCAATTAACAGTGTCAGCCTATTGCACCCAACAATCTGAGTCCTCATTTTACCAACCTCAGAAGAATGGAAGGCTGAGTCAACCTTGAGCTGTTCAGGATTAAACTCCTGGCTGTGGGCAGAGTTAACCTACAATACTGCATTCTAACCACTGTACCACCAGGGCTCCTTTCTTAAGTTAATTCTGATTTTCAAAAAGTTGTAAGCAAATTGATTTGGAGTAATGCAGGGAGCTGCTGAAGATTATATAATAATGTTTTCCTGCACTTGTCTGTGAATTATGTCCTCTAATATTGCTAATAATTTTCTAAGGGTTCATTTTTTTAATGTTGGACTCTGAAGCCATTGTGCTCCTTCTAGATGTTAGTCACACCCATCCTATAAAATTTGTTTCTGCCACATAATTACCTTTGCTTATTTTTAAACAGAGTAAGAACCTCTTGAGTTTTCCATGCTTCAAAGAGGGTAACTTTTTCACAGGACAATTATAAGGCCTACAGGTGCATCTGTACTGTCATCTTCCATCTTATCATGAAAATACCTGGCTAATAAACCGTTAAGCCATAGTCTGGGTCTCCAGTGTGATGTGGGCAGGGCCAAGGTGCCTGATAATACCTCCCTTAGAGCCCTCAGCTCCACACTTCATCTGATTTTAATTTATTTTGTTTTATTAAGCTTCTTTTAATTAAAAAAAATGAAATGGGAAGCTAGGTGTTATATAGCAAGCTATCATATTTATTTCTAAGAATGCCTTAGGGTCCTAAATAGACACTGGGGTGTTCTTTGAAATTAAAAATAGTGAATGGCTGCTGTTCGGGAAAAAGAAGGTAAACTGAGATATGGAGAGAATCTGGGGGCAAGGGACTAGAGGTAGTGGCAGCAAACATCCTTACCAATTTATTTTATGTATAGTAAAGATTGCTTTATGACTGGCCACACCCTCCAGGACAGCCATTTTGTGTGAGTTCCCATGCTATGTTCTTACGAATCAAATGTGCTTACCAGCCCCAAACGTTTAGGAATTTTTGAGCTGAGGAAACAAAAATTGTATTTTTGAAATAAAAAACCTCATAGAAATTAATTTATTTAAAGAAAATGTGGACAACTCCTATAGGAAGTTATAATGAACAAGGTTATTTATGAAAGAAACAATTTTCTAAGTAATATAATAGCTGGGATGGGGTACGAGAATAAATAATAAAAATAAGCGATGATTAGTTATAGTAGATAGTTTTCAACTATCTGTTTTCCTTTGAATTCTAAGGAATTGCAATATGATTATTATACATCCGGTCAGGGCTAAAGTAATATAACTTGCTGTAATCCAATTATACCTTCTACCTTTAAAACAAATACCTTGCAAACTATTTGCAGAATTGGCATCATACATTGATGCTGTTTTTGAAACAGACAATTGCATTTGTTGTTTGGTTAGATTTCTATCTTGTTTTTCCTCTAGGATTCCAGAGTTTATACTTAGGCCTTCATCCTCTGCTGGTCCCCCCCAAAAATGACTGTCCGAGCTGGATGAAAGTGACTGCCCCAAAGTCACCTGCTGAGTTCCCATGCTTGGATTTGAACCTAGGTCTCCGCAATCCTAGCCCAACACATTACTTACTTTGGTTCCTTGAAATTGTTCATTTTCTGATATACGATACATAGTATTGTAAATCATGAATGTTTACTGTTAATATACATGTTGCATATCAATACTGTAATTTAAAATATACATTTTTGCAATTTAAAATAACCTTACTTTGTTAAATCTAGATGTTTAATTGTTTCTAGAATTTTCAATAATTTAAATATTATTTACAGTTGTTTATGGTGCGATAGGTTGGAGGTAGACACTAATGTTTAATAGTAACAAACATGAGTTGAAATCAAGTTAAGGTGGTATAATTTCCTATGGTGTTCGCAAACATTTTTTGTCATAGTATGGTCTCTGCTTTAAGGATTCTTGAGGATTTACTTTTGTTACTAAGTATAATTAGAGGCATCTATAGGGTCCAATGCTTTGGTCAGCATTTCCCAAGCAGCATCAAGATCCATCTGTTTCATATACACATTTGATATCACATTTAGGCAACACTGCTTTCATCATTTACTTCCCCCTCCCTTCCCCAATTTTTCATAACATCTCTGCTTATATTTACATTGACCAAAATTTAATAATTTAATATATACTTTTTGGACTAAGGCTCAAAGTTCCATATGCTTTTGCTTGGGATTTTGTAGTTCTCCAGATTTTAAAATACTCCAGATTTTAAAATACAGTCCTCAGTTTTTACAAAAAGACCACACACACAGAGAGAGTATAGTTTTCCTTACATTTGGACTTCCCTAAGATTAAAAACAAAACCAGTATATACTGTATATTAAAATATTATTTTAGGATAAAATATTGTACCTATAGAAATGCCTGCTTAAGGATACAATTTATATAAAGCTACATTTTGGTTGTGCTCACTTCAGCAGCATATATACTAAAACTGGAACAATACAGAGAAGATTAGCAGGGGGCCCCTGCGAAAGAATAACACACAAATTTGTGAAGAGTTCCATTTTGGGGGGTGGGGAGGTGCAATGGCTCAGCTGTTAAAGATGCTGAGCTTGTCAGCTGGAAGGTCAACAGCCCAGATTCGAGACCCAAACACCACACAACAGTGTGAGCTCCCATTAATTGCCCCAGCTCCTGCCCACCTAGCAGTTCGAAAGCATGCAAATGCAAGTAAATTAATAGGTACCACTTCGGTGGGAAGGTCATAACGTTTCAAGAGCCTTTGGCATATAGCCATGCTGACCACATGAACATGGAAAATGTTTTCGAACAACGCTGGCTCCCTCAGCCAAGAAACGGAGATGAGCACACACACACCCCTAAAGTCAGACACAACTGGTCAGGGAAACCTTTACTTTTACCTTTTGGTTAAGAAAAAGTTGTTTAAATTAGAAATGTTCATTCATTAAAACAAAAACAAGTTGGTGCAGAAATGAGATAGGATGTTAAAGACTCTGACTTTTAAGACTCTTACAAAGTCTTAAAAGTCAGTATCCCACTAGAATAGTTCCACTGGTGATTCTTTTGCAATGTGAAAGTGATGTGAATCAGAAATAGATCTTGTCTATCCTTATTCTGAATTTCACAGTTGGAAATGATTTAGTGGAGATCAAGAGCCCAGCACTATTCCCTGATGAGTAACAATGAGACCTGTCCATTCCAGGCTTTAATATGCTAGAAATAGAAGTGGGAACTAAGGGCAGATATAGTAGCAATCAGGGGTGAAATTCAGCAGGTTCTGACTGGTTCTGGAGAACCGGTAGCGGAAATTTTGAGTAGTTCGGAGAACCGGCAAATACCGCCCCAGAGTGGGGTGGGAATGGAGATTTTGCAGTATCCTTCCCCTGCCACGCCCACAGAACCGGCAGGGAAAAAAATTTGAATTTCACCCCTGGTAGCAATGGATAGCAAACGCAGTGATGTGGTACCTCTCTATATGGCATATTAAAAGTATGTGCTTTGATATATTTTTTATAAAATATATGCACTAGTTTGTGGCTAAGAAATACTGAAACAATTGTGCAAGTTACTTGTCCAAAATTACTAATTACTGAGTGAATTCAAGATAGTTAAGCATTAATAAATTATCCCATATATTACATGAGAAAGTATATCTTTTCTTCCCATTTAGACTTTGAGGAAAAAAAAATCAAACCTAAACATTTTTTTCCTCTCTCCCCCACTCCCCACATGTTAATGCAACACAATCATCATTTATCCCCTCTTCCAACAACTTTTCATAAAACAACTCTTTTCTTCCAACAACTCTTCATAAAAATAGGCACTCCTTTTTGTCTTGCACAGGCAAGTTCCAAACACGCTCCTGCCTCTCAATTTGTTTACACAAAGACTTATCAGAGTTTAACCTAGCAGCCTATTTTCATCACCAAAGTTAGGTTTTAGAGCACTGAGTAAAATGCCTCTGAGGAATGCACAAAAGGCATTTCTATCACCTCAGATTCTCCAGTCTCCTACTTCTCGATAAATTCCAAATTCAAGCGCAGGTTACATTTATCATTATATTCATAAGTGTCTTCCTTGTGACGGCTGAACTCATAATTTTCATCCTTCATGTTTCACTATCTCAGCCAATCTTACAAAGTCTTAAAAGTCAGTATCCCACTAGAATAGTTCCACTGGTGATTCTTTTGCAATGTCAACTGGACTTGGTGCTGCTGTCATTTATTCATTTCCTTCCTCCTGTGGGCAAAATTATTCTGTAAAGAGTATTCTATAAAATATGTGGAAAAGATGGGAGTTTAGCTACCAAGTAGGCCTTCATTGGATAGATGCCATTTTAGATGTTCCAAATACAGTACCCATGTTCTCTAAGATGGGGGCTCCCATTTGAATCAGCCTGAATTATTTTTTTCCCCCTCTTGCTTAAAAAACAAGTTTTCATCACAGCACTTGTTCTAACATAAACTTTTCTCTGCAGATATTTGAGGGGTGATGATGAGTCAAGACATACCAAAGTAAGAACCATTTAACAGAAATGCTTAGAGAAGTGGTGAAGGTCCTTCATTTGGATGTGTTCCAACTGAAGCTAGATAGCTAATAAGATTGCTTTCATTCATGAGCAGAATGCTGAATTCAGTGGCTTATCTTCCTGATTCACCATTGCAAAGATCAGTGGACATGTTTTGAGTGGCTTCTTTGAATAGTTCATTCTTGTTTAGAAGTCACATTGCCAACAGATAGTGGATCTGATCTGCATTTAGCATTTTGAATTTTGAAAGGATGTTTCCAAATATGTGGTGGAAAGTGTAGAATCAGAACTTATGTTTAATGGATTAGTGTTAGTGCATTTTACTAACACTAGTGTTGTGCTAGTGTTAGTAAAATATTTTATTTACAGATGTGCTAAAATATTAATTTTTGATATCAACATACAAATTCTTACATATAATATTCTTTCAGTCCCCACTCCTATGGCTTTAGCAAATGTTTGAAGCAAAAGAGAAACTTGCAAAATGCATCTACCTGAAGTGAAAGTTAAGAATTTTCAGAATTTAAAAAAATGACATAAAGTTCTGTATATGTTCTGTATCTGTATGAGGAAAATACTTCTTGATGTTGTAGCAATGTATTGTGAACTCAAGACTTGGTGGCATTCCTAGCTTTTGCTGTCTTCAGTGAAACTGAAAAGGAGAGGCTATAGGTTTTTTTAATAGAAAATCTTTGCAACATATTGACATCTGTGTTGATGTTTGTTCTCCCACGTGTCCATTTTAAAATATACTCCTCCCCCCCCCTGCAATAGTAGTAAATTTATTTTTTAAGATATAAAAACCTATTTGTGACATTGGGTTTGATTTTTCAATACCCAGAATTTTCAGGACATGGTACATTTACGTATGTACTTTAAGTCTTCTCTTAGTCATATGTATTTAAGATACTGGGAGCTGGATTTCGGGCATATGTTAAAAAATGTTTCAGCATGTATGTGCAGTTATCCTCTGTTTTCAAGGTGGAATAGAATGTAGTTACATCCATGCAAGAGAGCTCATTCAACCTTGGAGTGCTATTAAATCACAGATATGAGGTGGGATCATTTTGTAAGCAGGCAGTAATAGGAGTTTTAGGATTTGTGGGAATAATATGTAATTTTAGTTATGTTTTCATAAATATGAGGTGTACCATTCTGGGGGATAAACAATTACAGTGCTTACAACAAAATGGTACCACATTGGCTTTTAAATTATTCCACCTGTCTGTGAATAGGATTTCTAATGTGAGAATGTACAAACAGCTGCTGCTTATGTTTTCCCTCTGCAGAGAACTGGGGCAGAGCTTTTGCTGCTGATGTGAAATGGTAGCGGTACAGAAGAACAATATCGCTTTTAAAACAACTATATTTAGTCCTGAGTTTGACTGGGTATCAAAATGTCATTTGAGTTGTAAACTTAAGGCAGAAAGGTAGAAAACAATATAACCCTATCCTATTCTGTCCTGTTAATAGGGAAAGAACTGAGGGTTCCTCCCAGAGCAATTATTGATTCCTCATGCAAATTTCACTCATCTTAGGAAGAGAAAATGTATGTGTGAAGAATTGAAAGTATGTGTGACTATTAAATGTTTTATTTATTTTATTGCTTTTTTTAAAATGACAAAAAAAATCACAAAAATAAAAATACAATCAAAGGGGAAAAAAACACATGAAAAGTGCTTTAAAAAGTGAAAAAAAGGGGGGGGGAGGGGAAACAGTATGTGTGACTATTAAATATGGCATTTTGGCTACTTAACCTGTTGTGTTATACAGTAGTCCTTTCAACTACACACTTTAGAGGCTTGAAATCTATCCAAATCATAATCAATGTGGCTTGGTTTTTATAGGACACAATTGGGCTTTAATAGACATTTGCTCACCACAACAATATCAGATGTTTGGATTTATTAGCATTAGTACAACACATTATGAGTTGAAGGTTTATAATCGTCCTAGACTATTAACAAAACCACTTCGATGTTGGCCTGTATAAAATGGACGTGTGTGGTTGATATAATGTTACATTGCTGGCAGTGATATTATCTCCAGAGTTTAGGAAAGGTTGTCTTTTTGTTTCTTTTTCTAGAGTTTGCTAGTTGTAATTCTGAAAATGTATTAGGACTTCAAAAGGGTTAAGGGATACAGCACTGCAATTAAAAATGCAGCTTGCCAACAAGCTATTTTCCAACAGTGGTATGAATATGAGATCTGCTCGTCTGGCTCTTTTATAAGCCTTCATTTTGACTTCTTTCACACAACTGGTGTTTTTGTGTTTAATTTAACAAGAAATGAGTAGTAAATGAAAGCTGCTGCCTGAAATCCCACTGTGAGTGTGTTTTTGCACTTGGCTCCCCAGCGAAAAGGCAATTTGTGAAATTATGTGATAGAGTAATTAGATGAAGCCTGGGCTTTTGATTGTTGCCATGCATATGTGGTGGAGGTTTGCTAGAACAGGGATGGCGTGGAGTAGGGGAGGGGAGAGAAAAAAAAAACCTCAGATGATTATTCTTGAAAAGTTGGCTCAAGGGTTCATGGTTTATTTGTAAACAGAATATTTAGTGACAACCTAAGAAGTAGTAGTAATCATCTGCTCATAAAGGAACTGCAGCAGAGCTCTGCGTGTTTAGAGAGGGATCATGTAGCATTTAAGCTAGGAGGCAGATTCCATGTTAATATAATTAGGACCTAATTTGCACCCTTTGCACAGAGATTTATAAAGTCTAGATATTATTTTCTATTTTAAAGCACATTAGGTATACTTCAGTGCAGCAATTCACTGAGTAGAACAGGTGTGAGTCATCTTCCAGACATCTCCCTTCCCCCACTCTGCCTTTTGCATCATAAATACAGAAGCATTTTTTTTAAAGCATTTATACCAAAAGGGGAGAGGCATGGTGGGTTGGGGTGGAGAATGAATAGAAAGAATGTCTGCAAATGAGGCAGTAATGGACAGTTGCCCTTTATGTACTGATGGATTTCTCAATGGTTAAGTAAATTAAAGCAAATGCTAGAAAAATCAATAGGCTTGCAGAGTCTTGGTTGTGCCTCATAGACTTCAGGACAGAATGACAGATGTGGTGCATATGACCCATTTAAGTATTAATGCTTGGGAAATTGCTTCTGCGTGCAAGGTTATAGGCCTAGAAATATTGTTAGATTAAATTACAGACAATAATATTTTTAAGGATATGTGCGATTTATATGTTTCAGTTTAGCTGTTCTTATGTGTCACATTTGTCCTGGAAGATTAGTTGCTTAGTTGTGTCTGTGGAACAGTAAATCAAATTTTAAAGTGATCGTGCAGTGAACTGTCTTCCGATAAAGCTGTATTTAGAAGGCACATGTGTTACACAATCAAGCATGCAGAGAATTTGTTAAAACAACATTATAGGCAATTGTATTTCAACACAGCAAACATCATATACTAATCCTGTTTTGTGGTGTTGGTGCAAACCTAAGGAAAGACATTGTGGTGGTGTTCTGTGTAGATTTTAAAGCAAGTCACAGTGATTTAATGGGAAAACCACACACCTGAGGAGGCACTTGGTAAAACTTGAATGTCTCCTGATTGCATGGAAGTTTTTGATGCTCACTAATGGTTGATAAGCATGCCTAGAGTTTATCGTCATTGCATAGGCTGACAACACAAAACATTCTTATCCATTTGTAGCAATTCTTTAAAGGTGCAAGAATAATTGAAATTTAAATTAAAAAAACTGTAGAGCATAGGTTCTCAGCAACACTTAGAAGAACTGCAAACTGAGAAAACGCATGGGTACCTGGTCAAGCTTTTCCATTACAGTTAAATGTTTTACCTTTGCCTTCTTCATGGGGCTGTGAAACAGTGACTGGCTCAAAGTCACTCAGCTGGCTTTGCGCCTATAACAGGACCAGAAGTCAGAGTCTTCCAATTTCTATCACGGTGTGCTTAACCGCTCTACCAAACTGATTCTCTATTTCTGCTTGAAGGCAGTATTTATTTCTAAATATTCACCTGTTCCCATATAGAAAATTTTATAGCGGGGTCCCCAAACTTGGCAACTTTAAGACTTGTGGACTTCAACTCCCAGAATTCTCCAGCCAGCTGGTCCACAAGTCTTAAAGTTGCCAAGTTTGAAGACCTCTGTTTTATAGTATATATCCTGTTTTCTTTCTTCTGTTTTCTTCAACATTTCATTTATCTGATAGGCTTCATTGTGAATGAGCAATTGTGATAAAGGAATAGAATAGAATAGAATAGAATAGAATAGAATAGAATAGAATAGAATAGAATAGAATAGAATAGAATAGAATTTTTTATTGGCCAAGTGTGATTGGACATACAAGGAATTTGTCTTGGTGCATATAGCAAACAAATAACTACCCCCATCTGCTTCAAATAAATAAATTCATGTAGAAAACTTGCATATTTCTGTAGAAAGGATGTCTAGGGCTTTTCTCCATGACAGCCGAGCTTCTTTGTAACAGTGTTTGTTTTGTGTTGTTTGGGCATTCGCCCTACCCCCAACTAAGTCACGGTTCATTTTGCCACCTCAGTTTCTGTTTGTGCTTCAAAGTTGGCTCCAAAGGCTTTGACTGCACAGTAGAGGAGGCAAATGGCCAAGGGAAGTCATTTTATATGTCAACTACTTTGAAGTAATATTAACATCCTGCTGATGGTAACAGAATTGAGGACCAGCCACATGCTGATCAGGCAACTTCTTCATGACACTTGAAGAATATTAAGAGACTGTGTCAAGACACAGACACCTCCTTTCACAAGTGACAAAGAACTATTGCTGTGTATCTTCTCTATAAGAACTCTCTATTCACACACAAATTCTCAATTCATCTGAGTGAAAAATCACACTTTCAAAAGAGGATATGTGTATGGCATTATTGAAATATGACGGTGATTCTTCCCTTGATACTAGATAAAATTAGATTGTAACATTTGTTGCATTTATATGTATATGTTAAGGTATCAGTTAAAAGTAATTGGGGGATCATGTTTTGATGAAGTGAAGAAAATACATGTGCAATAATTAATTTGGCAGTAAATAGAAGGAACAGTACTGGCTAAGCTTTTGGAACTAATTCAAAATATTTGAGACAGCTAGTAAGAAGATGTAATTGTATACATTACACAATGGTATGTATAACAACCACATTCCAATGACAACAACATACCAACAACACAGTGGTATGATATAAGATTTGTTTTTAGCACAGATTTCTGTGATTTATTATCCAGAGTTTTAAGCCTATATACATCTACATGCTGGTAAATTCCACTGAATTCAGTCAGGCTTACTTCTGAGTAGATATGCATCGAATTACATTTTTAGATTGCTAAGTCCTGAGAAAGGAAATTCCATGCTCTCAAGTGAATAGGATTTGATGAGAACAATAATTTTGAAAATATTTATTGCTTATAGTACTCCTGATTTAATCTTGAGTTATATGTGAGCACATACACACACACACACACAGACACACACACACACACACACACACACACACACTGATACATTCACTAATTCAAACAGGATAGATAAAGATTTTACTTAGTGGGTCAGTCTTATTTTACTTGTGCGTGTTTATTTATGTCCATAGTATGTGTGAGTCTGTGTGTGTGTGTTCTGTGTGTGGTGTGTGAGTGAAATATGAAAGGTGAGTAGGCCAAAATGAAGCATGTATCACTTAAAATTTAGTATTGGCACTCTATTATCTTGCCAACTGCTCCTTCCTTTTTAAAGGATTTACTGTACAGTATATAATTAATTCTAGAAATGTTACTGTATCTTTTATTGTTACCCAATCTTGAGAATGGTAGCAGCAACAGCAATAACAAAGAGAATTGAGTCATTCCTTATTCATGCATACACTGATTCAAAATAATTGTCTTAAGCAACTGTATTTTTCAATTGGTGACTTTTGCAAACTCACAACAACACGGAAAGCATGGGATATTATTTGGAAGCCCATTGGGAATATATTTGGGTGTTCAGGCTGGATGAGAGAATTGTCCTAAAGTCTGACAGGCCTGGGTTGTGTAATGTGAATATGAGTGATGACAGAATCCTGTCATTTGCCCGCATGTAGTTTCATTGCTATGGTGACAATATGCTGTAATGAAAGTTATCATTTAAGGTCCAGACAGTACAGAGTGTGGTAAATATAGTCTTCAGTTTCCTGTGCTGCAGGAGATAGTACTCAGTGTCAGAATGACACCAAAGTATCTAATCATATAAATGAAATGGGGGACAATTGACTTGTGGTTAGCAACTTTGTATTTGTGGAAAAGCTTTTTACTAACATGCCTCAGTCTTTTTAAGTTTTGCTGGTTGCTGATTAAATAAATAAAAGGTGAACAAACATTGTGTGTGTATATGTCTCTGGTTAGCTGATTAGTAAAGAACTGCTCAGGTTTCAGCAAATGAGCAAATACATTAATCAATGTTTAATTGACAACTGTACTCTTAAAATGCATATGTTTGTAGGAGTCTCTCAGACTGGGTCATTTGTTTTTAGCCAGACCATTAAGGATCAAAGGTCACTGGGCATTCAGAAGCCATTAGCCAGTTGTTGTTTTCTGCTAGGCCCCCATATTGTCAACTCTCTAATCACCCTGGGCATTTTGCCAGTAAAAAGGTGGGGAGCCCAAGATTCAGACTGTGAATGGATCTAGCACATTTTTCTGAGTTGGAATAAATATACAACTTATTTATTTAACGTACAAGGCATGTTCTTTTTCAGTCAATCAAATTATACAAAATTGCCAGGTTTATGAAATAGGTTTAGAAAGCAGATACCAGCTTGATAGTGCTGTATGATTTGCCTTTGCCCTGCTGTTTGAAATCTGCAATTTCATAGGGTCTTGTTTTGTTGACACACAAATGGCACTTGGGTGGAAGGGTTATTGCTTGCATTTTCTCTAATTTTGGACATTATATATTTTTTTCTCTGTAAAATTGATTGGTATTATTTCTCTGTGCTGGTAAAGAACATTTAGCCATAATAGGCTTGTGTTTTTAGAAACAAAGATAAATGATTTTAGCTGCTGAGTCAATCCACTCAGTTTACATCCCTCACAGTGAAAACATCATCAATTACTGGGTTGACAGGAGCCTGAGACTCAGTGTAAGTTGCTCCTTGGGGTATTCATATTGGACCAAAATCCATTGGCACTCAGCAGCATTCATCACTTCCACCTACATAAAATGATTGGGTAAACGGCAAGGTGAATTATCAGAGGAAAAGAAAGAAACATTGATTTTGAATAAATTCAGATAACTAACTTTGGCCTTGAATAAGAGGAAGAAGAAAAAGCATTCATAAAGCTGCTGCTTAGAAACTTTTCTTGCCATTTAGCAGGGAGTAACCCAATACCCCTAACAAGCTCCTCTTTAAGATGCCATGAGTTTTCTTTGTGAGAGCATAATTTGTCAGTTAATCTGTCAGGCTTTGTTACAAATCTAAAAATGTGCTCTCGAGTTAATTAGTCAGCAAATTAATTTTTTTAGAACATTCTTAAATGCACAAATACTAACTCAACGTCTCAACGTCTCCAGAGAGAAGGAGATAAGGATGCCTACTTAACTTTATTTGTTAGGGAATTAATTTTTCTGTATACCCATTTATTGAATTGATTGATCATTTAAACCCAGTACAGATAATTTTGATTTTGGAACATCATTCTATTTCTTGGCCTTCTGTATTCTACACAAATAGATGGTAGTTCTAGACCAGGGGTCGGCAACCTGCTGCTCCGGAGCCGCATGCGGCTCTTTGGGCCCTCTGCTGTGGCTCCCTGTCCCATCACTGGTTGGCCCCGCCCCTCACTGCTTTTAGTTCTTTTTTGGATATTTTTGGTAATCCGGGCTGAGGAATGATCGTCAGCCACAGCGGAGGCATCCCTTTGGGCGATCCTCCTCCTCCCCCTCCTCCCCTCATGACCCTCTGGCCAGCTGTGGCTGAGCTGGGAGCGTGTGCAAGCGTGGGGAGACCCTCCTCAAGTGAGCACCAAAGCGCAGGAAAGGCACGCGCAGGGTGGGCAGCCGCTCACTTAGGGAGGGTCTCCCCACATGTGCGCACGCTCCCAGCTCAGCCACAGCTGGCCAGGGTGTCATGAGAGGGAGAGGAGGAGGAGGAGGGTCGCCGGAGAGTGCAGGAGCGAAGCTCATTGCTCCGCCAGCCCAGCTTTCCAAAAGGAAGAAGGAAAAAAACACAGCTGGTGAAAAGCCCGAAAAAGAGCAGGCAGGGCAGCAGGGCTTTCCGACAGTGAGAAGAGCCACAGAGGCAGGGAGCGAGAGACACACACACACACACACACACACACACACACTCACTCACTCACTCACAGACATAGAGAGAGACAGAAAGAGAGGGAGGAGAAAGAAAGAGAGAGAAAGAGACAGAGAAATGAGAGATGGATGAGAGGGAGATAGAGAGGGAGTTACCTATTTCCCATAGAAAACACGGAGCCACAAAACCTGGGTAGGCATGGATGGGGGGTCATGTGACTGGGTGGGAGTGAGTGACATCAAGTTGGCCACGCCCACCCAGGTTTTGTGGCTCCGGGTGTTTTGTTTTCTCTGGGAAACGGGCCTAAGTGGCTCTTTGAGTGTTTAAGGTTGCCGACCCCTGTTCTAGACTATAGCATTTAAGTCTCTTTTTGCATTTGAAATCTTACATGTCATACTCACATAAACTAGTGAGATTTACTTAATTGCACGTTACATATTTATTTGAAACAAGTTTGACTACCTCGAAAAGGAAAGTACGAGTATTTTTTGTAATGTAATGGATTTTCCTCACTTGCCAATTACTCTTGAATATGTTTGTGTATGTGTGCATGCACACAGTTTTGAGTCAGTTTTGACTCTGAGAATTGTCTGGACAAGGCCCTGCAATTTTCTTGCCAACATTTCAGAAGTGATATTACCATTGTCTCCTTCCTAGAGCTGAGATACAGTGTTTGTTTCAAGGTCACCCAACTGATTTCATGCCTAAGGCAGAACTAGAATTCACGGTCTTCTAGCTTCTGTTCTGGTGCCTTAAACATTACACCAGACTGACTCTTTGACTCGAATATAGATCAATATAATTAAATATGGGCTTGCATTTAAAGAAAAAAAATAGATAAAATCATTGGATGATACCTAAATGTTATCTCCTCTTATCTCCTGAAATCTTCCGCAGTCTCCAGAATGTGCTCAGATGGATCTGAGCAGCTTTGAGAAAAATATGGGGGTAAGTAGGTTGCAAGATGGAGAAAGATGTGTTTTGCTGAAAATCCTGTTTCATATTTGTATCTACCAAAAAAAAAACATTGTGTTTCAAACAATAGGATGTAATTGTAGTTTTGGTATTTCTAACAGAAGTGTGAATGTGTGACCTTTTAGAAAATGGATTTATCTGTTTACAATTGGTGGCTTTAAAAAAATGTTATTTCTAGAGAAACATGTGAACATATGATGAACCAGGGAGAGGGCAGCAAATGGATTTTAAAAGATGCACAGTAGTTGGAAGATTGTCTGAATATTTTATCTCAGAAGTGACAGTTGTTGATATACCGTTCCATTTTCTCCCATCCCATCCCACTTCTAAAATGTTAGATGTTAGCTTAAGTCAGAGGTGGGGGACGATGCCCCCTCCCCTTTATGACTTGTGGACTTGAATTCCCAGAATTCCTGAGCCAGCATGGCTGGCTCAGGAATTCTGGGAGTTGATGTCCACAAGTCACAAAAGGGGCATTGTTCCCCAACCCTGGTTTAAGACAATAATGGCATCATAGCATTCAGACACTGTAGTGCAATTTATTTGTTCTGATTTGAGCAAACATTTGTTTTAGGAACCAAACTTCCAGATGGCTTAGGGTTATAGTAATAAATAATTTAAAATATTCTAAGATTAGCAAATTATAATAGGTGCAGTGCATTGCTCAGATTATGGTTTCAAATTAGATGTCTTTTGAAAATCACAACAGGGCATTCTTTAAAATAAAAGTTATAGTCTTCCATTCAGCCAGATTGCCTTATATTTATTGGCCAGAGTTAGCTAATCATGACACAACACTGAAGGGAAAGACTGATGTTATTCACTTCAGCTTCATATTGAAATATTAGATGAGATTGTGAGGGATACTTCGTTACCTAAACAGAGAACCAGAATGACCTCTGGCAGGTAAAAAAAAGCAGTGGGAGCAGGAGTGCCTTTCAGCTTCCTGCCAGCTTCCCCACTGACTTTGCTGGTGGGAAGCCGGCAGGGAGTGTTGAAAATCATAATCATGTGACCATGGCTGACCAAGCTGGTGCTGCAGGGCCAACAACTTTCCCAATACAACTGGTTTGAATAACCTTGAAACTTCAATCTCACCAGAATCATGGATTTTGGATACGTTGTTTAAGTTATCCTATTTGACATACCTTGATTTAAAAATGGATGTTCTATGATGGACTTTTTTGCCCACTTGAAGGTTACAAACAGACAGGAGAGTTTTAGTAGTATATACATATTCATTTTAGACAGAAAATAAGCAATTGATTGTAAAATAAGAGATACTGCATAGCATTCTGTTTAAAAGATCATTTTGCCTACCGGTAGTTGTGAGCCTAAATGTGTGTGTGTGTGCGCACACGTTTGTGTGTATGTCCTTTCTGAGATAGCAATTACATAGTAGGAAATTGGAATGAGTGTGAAAGTCCTTAAGGTTTTCTCAAAGTGCCAGTAAAGTAGTGTCAAATTTTTATACATTGGAAAGTATAAAAAGAAATCTATCTTTCTTTCCCTCCCTCCCTCCTTCCTTCCTTCCTTCCTTCCTTCCTTCCTTCCTTCCTTCCTTCCTTCCTTCCTTCCTTCCTTCCTTCCTTCCGCTTGTGTTAATTTTTATGTTCCTTATTTTTTGTTATATAAAAAACCTTGTTATATTGGAAAGCCAGCTCATAGTGCCTGGTTCCTGACTACTGCTTCCTAATTTGATTTATTATCTGCCAGGTGCTCAATTACACAATGCATAAAGGGGAGGGTTATTTCTAGGACAGATAATTGAATGTTAATATGCATTGACATAGTTGTAGGAATGATGGCCAGTGATCTTGCCTCCTCTTATTGGCTGCAGATGAGGAAGAGTGTAGTTGTCACCTCAGACTCGGAGCCTCCTTGCAGTAGAGCCAAATGAAACTATTGGAACTATGGAACTATTGATCTTCAGCTGCTTTTCTGGGCAGAGGTCCCTTCTATGAAATATTTTTCATGCTCAGGTTTCTAGGAGTAAAAAAGTAGCTTACAAAACTGCTCATTTTAGTCCTTTGTACTGCCCAGATAGATGCATGTTGATGTCCAGTAGATGAAGAACCCTTTCAGCACTTTGGGCACCTACCGGTAGGTTGAAACTACTCTAAGAAACCTTTTCAGTTGAACTGTTCCCCCCCCCTAAAAAAAATATATTGCTGGTATAGTAAAATACCTAACATGCAAAGCAGGCTTGTATTCTGAGTTAGGCATTCCTTCAGTTGTCAATTAGCTGTCTGGGGGCACTTTATAGTTCACAGCATAACTCTAGATACTTTTCATGGCCTTGCATCTCGAAATTGAACTAACAGCAATTTTTTTTTTTTTGCATGATGCATAAAATATAGTAAAAAAAAAAAAAGCTAGGTGATTTCATCAGGTTTCCAGCCTTATGTTTGCTATATAGGTATATACTTCAGAAAAATGAGAAGCAGATTGGGGGCAATTACCAAAGCCTCTGGCAACTCTCAATATTACATTCTTAAAACAGGGATAAACAGGACATTGGTAATTGCAGAGGTACAAGTTTGCATTTTGCCCCGTATAAAATTGTTTATAAATGGGACCCTTGAGAACATCCATTATCACATTTTGGTTAACGTCATAGTTTTAAAAAGAGAAAATATATATATATATCCCAGTAATGCTACGGTCATGCTCTTGTTTCTCCTTTATTATTAAAGCAAGTTGCAGTGAAAAGAGAGACAGAACATGTCTGCACACAATGATCAACTTCTTTATCACATCATCAAAACAATAGGATTTCATTTTTTCCCCCCATTAATGTGAGAAACAAGATTTAATCATTGTCTTTCTCTTTAGGACTTCTTCGCAGAGACCCTTTGGACTATAACTTTTCATTTATCTTTTTGTAAAAAGAAAAATGAAATACTATCTATAAAAACAGGGCCTTCTTTCGCCTAGCATTTACCAAACAGATTAAGTGATCATGTGTTTTTACCTCGATGCATTTTTAATGACCATCACAACATAAATGTGCTGAAAGCTACATTAAAATCTAAATGCTTTTCCTTCAAAATCCATTGATTTGACTTTTCCCCTCTTTTGATGAAGTAGTACTTGCAGAGGATTATAAGCCTTTGTTCCTTTACTGGGAGGCGTTTGGGGAAGAGGATATGCTTTTTGTCTTTTTCTTTGCAGATTCTCCAGTTACCTTCCAAATGGGTTAAAATGAATGCCCCTGTATGCGTGAGGTTTCTTTTGTCTTTAAAAGAGGGGAAAAAGCAACTCCAAATGAGATGATTATCAGTGAATTACTTAGATCAGGCCCTAGAAATGATTCTGTTTCACTTTACGTGTATATACCTCACATACCTCATGGTTTCCTGTTGAGTACCAGCTTCCACAGGGCTGTTTGATAGGCATAAACATATATGTGTATGTTTGTTGGTTGAGATATGATCAGCCCAAGCCAAGTAGCTGAGAGCAGCATGCTATGAATAGTTCCAGTGTAGCATTCCAAGAGAATGAGGCAGAGCAGAGGGGTCTGGTCTTTTGAACTTCACAGAGGATGTTTGTTTTCATTGCCTTCAACAAGAGATGAGTAGCTCCTAAAGGACTGGTATCCTGGAAATCCTATTTAGGTTAAGCCTTTTACATAGCTACACTCTCATTCCAAACACCCTGCCTGGTAAAGGAATGCCCATTGACATCAACGGAACTTTTTGTATTTATTTAGAAATTAGACTCTCACACAACAGAGATTAACATATTTATTTGGGATTTACTGTCATGTTAGAAAGTTGAGGATTGCAGATTTAGGGTCATATCTACCATGTACATAGGAAAACACCCACACAGCTAAGAATAAATTTGCTTGCACTTTAATGCAACCTTTACTCTATTATCTCATGTCATGCCACTTTAATTCAGTGGAGATACTCAATAGATCAACAGAGACAGCCAATACTGATGCCATTCTTACCAAGTAGTAAATTTGATTTGGTAGTCTGGATTTTGGAAAATATAGGGATAACATTTTCCCCATCATATGCTTTAGCATGTGGAAAATAAGGTCTTATCCCAAGTAGTTCTCCTCATTTATAAACTGAAAAATTAGTCGTTTCCCCAAATTTTTATTAGCTATCTATTTTGTGTGTGTGCGTGTAAAGCTTTAGACACTGTCTCCAAAGGTGCATAAATCTTTGCTGGGGTGCAAATAAAACAATTATCTATGTGAGCTTAAAGCCGTTGCATCATTTCATGGGATCCTATGGCAGCTTTAAAGTGTCGCTGGCAGCAGCTATATTCACTCTTTCAATGGATGTGGAAGATTGAAGCTGAAACATTGCACAGCCCTACTGTGATATTATTTATGGGTCAATCCATTTTAAAAATTCAAATAAAAGTAGAAGAAAAGTAAGAGGAAAAGCAACTAGAACAGGAGTCAGAAGCTTCTGTTTTCCCCAGGTCCTCAGGGTTAGCTTCTTCTGCATATTTGCAATATGTTGATTTTCAGTGGTCTTGAATGCACATCCACTGATATCTGCATAGGACAAAGTCCCTCTTCCTTCTCCATAGCAACTTGGCTTGAGAAAATAATGTCATATTGAGAATGATAGGATATCTATCTATCTATCTATCTATCTATCTATCTATCTATCTATCTATCTATCTATCTATCTATCTATCTATCTATCTATCTATCTATCTATCTATCTATCTATCTATCTATCTATCTATCTATCTATCTATCTATCTATCTATCTATCTATCTATCCATCTATCCATCCATCCATCCATACATACATACATACATACATACATACATACATACATACATACATCCATCTATCTTATGTAGCCGTCTATCTTAATAAATGTGACTCTGGATAGAAAAGAAGAACATTCCTTCCTTTTGTAGTTATCTCTTGGGGTCAAGGAACAGAATCTGTGGTCTAATTTTGGCAACTTAACAGTATACAGGTTAATGGATAAAGTTGTCTTTTAAGAAACAGGTTGTCTTCTGTACTTTTTCTCCATGATTTTCCATTCTGAAAAAAAATTAAAATGTATGCACTTTTCAGGAGAAGTGTATCATTTCTTAATATAAGGGGAACATTTATTTGAGGTCATGTACTGTATATACTTACACACACAAATATATAACTTATTTATTGCAGGTGAAAAACCTGAAATGAGGGTATGGAGGAGGCAAGTGTAATGCTATAAACTTACTCCAACTTGTACTAATAGGATGAACTAAATTTAACTGTGTAATGATCAGTTTAAAGAGGAATGCATAACCTGAAGCCTCCAGAGTCTAGCTAGATGCTGTTTTGCTGAATTGTAATTTTTGATGTTATGGGGAAAATATCAGATAGCCCTAATATTTAGTCCATTTAAAATAATAAGTGTAAATTACACTTAATTATTGTTTTGGCTCCAACATTTCTTTCTTTATTGGGGTTCTACCCACTTCTTGAAAGTGAACTTTGTAAAGACATCTAAAAGGAGTGTTTAACCCTTGGAAGGAAGCAGGTTATATAATCCTGATAAATAGTATGTAGCATCACAGTTAACACAACTATTACACCTAATATATATAACATTCTATTTGACTGTTGCTTGTATAAGGGAGTGAGAGACAGGTACCTTTGGTCTATATACCAAACGAATGACCCATTGGGATCCCCATATCAAAACAACTTACTTTATGTGTGGCCAGAACCTGAAAATAACATTTAACACAGCACAGTACTTAAACAAAATGGTTTGGTTGAGATCTGCATAGGTGGGACTGATTGGGGTAGATTGCAGGGGTGACACCAAAATATAATTTTATCATATTTTATCTATATCTTAAATTATTGTATTTTATTCCAACTTCATTTTAAATCGTATTTTATTCCAATTTCATTTTAAATTGTATTTTATCAAATTCCATTTTAAATTGCTTTTATCAAATTTTAGTAATAATTTGTTTCTGGAACTTTGCACTTTGATATGGCCCAAGGGCTAATCAATAAAGACTCAATGTCAATATATATATAAGTTTAAATAAAAATACATACGCACTCACAGGTGTGTGAATATGTCTCTCATTGATTTTGATTTTATATATAAAACTGCACGCAGCTAACAGCTTCATACACTAAAAAGCAACACTTTTTTTTTTTAATGAATCATTCTTCCTAAGAGGATAATCCCAAAGAGATAGGGAGTTAGAGAAAGAAAAACATTTTGTTGTCCGCTTTGAAGTTCATTGTCAGTATGAATAAATGTGCACAGATTAATCTGTAGGAATGGGGTAACCATTTGTTTCCTTAAACAAAGACACACTGCAGCAAAGAAAGTATAGAGCAGAAGTAGGCATTGGGGGTGGGGGGGTGGGATGGTCAGCACATTTGGAATTTTGAGTGTATGTCATTGATACTCTAACAAAATGGTTGCCATGGTAGAGTTAGCCTATTCACAAAACGGCTGCCCTGATGGCTATGGCCAGTGAAAAAAACCTATTCATTTACTAGGAAGCATGGAGAGGAAGCTGTTCCTGCCACACTCTCCAGGTCTACTGTCTTTCTGTACTCCCGTCCTCACCTCCCAGTTGCCTTTTTTGGGTAGATGGACATATCTCCAGACAAAAGGCTGGACTGCAGTTATATAATATTTTTTATTTAATATATTTATTTTTCATAAAAGGAAAATAAGGACATTCCTGAAAATAAACATTATGTTAGAAACTGTCATTTGGCTTTGGCACATGCCACTTTTAATTTCTTCCTAACTATAGAATCATAGAAGTGGAAATAACTACAGGGATCATCTAATCTACTCCTCTATTATGTGCAGGAAAACCAATGAAACAGGTATCTGTTGAGCCTCTTCTTTAAAAACGGGATTTTGCAAGGAGGCTGTGTCAGTCTTCCACTGTTGTACAGATCTTACCATTGGGAAGCTTGTCCTCATACTTAAAATCCAGGTAATTGTTGGTAATAAGTAATAAAGTAATGGACATGTCTAATCATTATTTCCAGTCCTACTTCTGTGACCATGGAAAATAGTTTTAGACCATCTTCCTCTGGCTTCTTTTCTGTAGACTAAACATCCCAAATGACTTTAGCCTATCTTCATGTCCCTGTATTCGCCTCTTTCATTGTTTAAAAAAAATAAATAAAATGTACAGATGGAGTACAAGTCTGGAAGTTCATAAGGCAGGGCAACTTGGAGATGTCAGACATCATGTCATTTGTATGTAACTTAAAGCAGGGGTCCCCAATCCCCAGTCTGTGGACTGGTACTGGTCTGCAGCCCGTTGGGAACCGGGCTGCACAATCAGCGGGCAAGCATGCAAAGCTCTGTTTGCATGCTCAAAACCATCCCCTCCCTGCCACCACTGCCAGTCTGTGGAGCTGGAAAGTTTGGGGCCACTGATTTAAAGGAAAAGATCTTCGTAGGGAGGAAAAGAACTAGTCAGGAACTAGTCCTTAGCTGCGGTCACAGTACTATATCTGCTTCAGCATGAATATGGTACCTGAGAGGTTATCTCTATTTAACCACGGTCATATTGCTACCAGTGATTGGGGGGGGGGGGAGAATCCATTTCCTGCAGTTCTACTCATCTTATTCTTTAAATCCCATAATTTTATTCCCATGCCCATAGTATTAATTCCATAACCTTGAATCACACATGGAATAAATCTAGGAGCCAGTGCAGCTCATAGAGCACAGGTGTCACATGGGCACACCGAGGCATTCCCAAACTGCCCTCACTGCTTCTTCTGGACCAGTTAAAGCTTCCAGATGGTCTTCAAAGGCATTCCTATATGAAGCATATTGCAATATTTGAGATATGAGTGACTTAAAGGCTTCCAAATCCAGGAACTGGTCAATTGGTGTACCAGATATAGTGGTGTAAAGGCCTTCCAGATTACAGCTGCCACCTGTTCATGAAACAGGAGCTATAAGTCCATGAAAATTGTGCACCATTCTTGAATGGGGAAGTGCAATCCTATCCAAGGCCAAAGATAGAATATCTCAGGAATCATGTGGCCTCAATACCCATAGCCACTTGGTAGCATTGAGTTGGAGATAGTTGCTCATCACACTTACCTACCCACACACCTCCAGGACACACCTCCTAATAGCTTCCTTTTGCTGACCTTGGCTCAAAAGATATAATTGGTGTACTGATGATACCGAACTCCAAACAGTAAATATAACCTCACCAGTACTTTTATGGAATTGTTGAATTGGAGGGGAGAACAATTGTGGCACTCCACAGAGGAGGATCCTAGAGAGTAACATCACTCCCCAATCAATGCCAACTGAAACTGGACTCAGATATATATCTGAGAGGGATGATACACCTGTGGATGGTAACTTCTTGCAGTACACAAAAATGTTCTAATTTTTAGAAGATACATTGTATCTTCTACATGAAAAGTAGTATAGATTGGATTTGGCTTAGTTCCAAGCTGAATTTTGTCAGACCGATTCTGTGGTTCCACAAGGAACAATAGATCCCTCCAAAGTTACTTGAGATGAATTAGGACTTATGTATGAGTCAGCACTTCTGAATGCCACACAAAAGTAGGTGCAGTACTGTGACTGCCAAAATTGCTATTTCTTATGTGAAACATGAAGATGAGGAAAAGCCCAGAGGGAGTCAAATGAGTGACATCTGTACTGGAAGCTTATACAGACCATCTCCAAATTAAAAGATTTATCCATATAGAAAGGGCAACCATGCCTGCAAATGTCATATAATTTAGTCCTAAGTGTGCCAACGCATACTTTTAAGAAAGATCATAAGAGCTCCCAAACTGCACAACTTTGAAAGCCAAACTTAGACATTTCATGAGTCAGAGTTCAGAGTTGTTTTCCAGAGTGAGATGGGTGGCATATGAATTTAATAATAAATAAGACATTCTTGCTAAAAAGTCAGATAGCTTGGAGTTTGGATGGAATCTTGTGGTTATAGCTCATCTTTATAACACTGCTGAATATTATCCTAATTGCATAACATTATCCTAATTGCATCTTCATACTTTAGTTATTTCTATGTCATTAAACATCTTAAATTTGCCATAAAAATTCAAAAGATATGGTCTATAAATTTGGGGATCCCTCATAAGAATTTATTTTTTTGTCATAGTTATATAGGACGTGTGTAAGCATTTATTTTTGCTGCAACAAATTCATTTGCAAAGAAGAATATTGTTTCCAAGTTGTTTTCACTTGTCAGCATTACCTCCCATTCAGCACATCAGCGTAATATGCCCAGTATAAACTTTTTTCCTATACCAGGAAAAATATAATTTGCAGAAACAATGTACTTTAAAAACAACAACATTCTATTGGTTAATTGATACATATACTAAATATAGGAACTGTTCCTCTTTGGGAACCTATCATCAGCCTTCCCCAATCTGGTATCCTCCAAGTGTGTTCAACTACAATTCCCATCATCCTGGCAACCATAATCAAAAGTCCTTCTGATTAGGAATTATGAAAGGAGTGCATCAACTCATTTGAAGGTGACCTAAAAGACCTTAGTGCATCTGGGCATCTGATACACTAAGCTGGTATGAGTGAATCTTATAATATGGAAAACCTTCTTGGATCATACACAAGCAAATAATACATTTCAAAATATTGCCGTTGCATTTACAGAAAGATTGTTTTGTATTTAATCTATATACTAGTGCAGTGATGGCGAACCTTTTTTTGCTCGGGTGCCAAAAGGGCGCGCGTGCACGTGCCCTCACTCATAATGCAATGCGCTCCCCCCCACGCATGCACGCACAACCCCCTCCTGAAGCCTGGGGAGGGTGAAAAATGGCCCAACCAGAAGTTCATTTCCGGTAGGACCGTTGGGTCTGTTTTTCGCCATCCACAGGCTCCGGAGGCTTTCCTGAAGCCTGGGGAAGGCGAAAACAACCTCCCCCCGCCCTCTGGAAGGCCGAAAATCAGCTGGCCAGCGTGCACATGCACGCTGGAGCTAACATAGGGCAACGCCTCGCGTGCCCTCAGATATGGCTCCGCGTGACATAGGTTTGCCATCATGGCACTAGTGGAATGATAACGGTTTATTCCTGCAGAATCAAATGAGTAAGCTTTTTTTTTTTTGAAAAAAAGAAAAAGAAAAAGGACCATATAACATTTTGTAATGATCTACTTTACTTTCATTGTGTTATTCTCTTATACCTGCAGTTGTGATTGTACATTATCCCTCAAGTTCAAAGTAATTTAAAAACATGATTCAAAGTGCCTTATAGAAATACGGTAGGAAGGAGCTTGAATTCATGCAAGGAATTTTACAGGATTCCAACAATCCTGTAAAACTTAGGAGAGGATTTCTGTTGGCTAAATTAAAATGAAAGATCGGAAAACTCCATTGCAAGAACACCCTTTTACTAATATAAAATTGGGTGCAGCCCAGTGATGGGTTTCTACCGGTTTGCCCTGGTTGAGGCGTACCAGTAGCGGCGGGAGGCTCCGCCCACCCGCCCAGACGTCATCACGGACGGTCTGCGCATGCGCAGAAGCGGCGTGCATGCACGCGCACATCTCCAAACCGGTAGTAAAGGTAAGTGAAACCCATTACTGGTGCAGCCTGTTACTTTCCTGTACCTTTTCATAGTTTATAAAAGTGTGTTGATTCTCTCCCTGCCTGATCTCTCAAAAGTCCTGCAGAAAAGCTTACTTTCAGGTGTCCATGGTTATTTTGCCCACCTAAAATAAAATTGGTTTGAAGCAACACTTAGAAACTATACGGTACACTGTGATTCTATCTTATTAACCTAGTCTATGCTCAGCCCCTTGTTTAGTGGTTGAATCTTTTGGTAACATTTTTTTTTATAAATTGCCTATCCATTACCTGCTCTTCCTCTGGATACATACTGTACATCGTACTCAAAATGACAACACTTGACAGGATGACTCTCTTAAATATTGTTAGGTGAAATTGCCTTAGCCTAGTCTTGGTTTTTCTGCATACCATACAGAAAACTATTGACAGGTGTTTTGTTTTGTAGCAAAATAGCCTTTGAACTTCTCACAATAATTGTCTCAAAATTACATAGTCGTTATTCAAGCCAATATAATTTTTAGATCAAAATAGACCAGAATGATCAGAATAGATCGGTGGGTTCTGTAAGAAAATGTGAACGAGTTGAGTGCTTGTGTTTGTTCAGCCATGCCTTTCTACAAAATTCTCCATTATTTCCGCTTGCCTCCCTGTCTTCCATTGCTTCGTAGTGATCTGTGTCCCGTGGCCAGAGAGCATGTTCGGCCCTTATTGTTTTGCTGTTGGGGATTCTCCCACTTAACAGATCTGTTTTTACAGATCTGCACTTCTACAATGCTTGGAGTTTTATATAAGCCTTCCAGTTTGTGCATACATAATGCCATTTCATAGTGAAAGGACTCAAAACCACATTCTGAATCTTGGAACTGATCAAATAAAGCTATTAATGTGTGGCAGGGATTATTTACATCTCTACAATCTCTGATGTTCTCTGTTTTCCAATAATACTGGCATGTTCTCCAAATGGTCATGTATAATATAATTTTTATTAATGTTCCCTTTGATTTTCCACATTCTTTAAAAGGGCTAGGATTCTTTTCTTCATTTTGCAGCAATAAAATTTATTACAGTTAGGATTATACAAATATTTTCTGCAGTGAACATTTGACAGCTATTAAAAGTGAATATATGTCCCTAAACACACAATGTGAGCAGTCAGAAATCCCAGATGTGTGCTCCTATGTGGTTATGATGCCCTTCACACTTACATATTTATTGTAGGCACCACCAATCTAAGGCAAGGTTGATTACTAAATCTCATATGAAAAGCAGCCTTCAATGTGAATCGCTGAATACACTGTGAATAAACATCAGGAGCCTTTGTGCAGCCGATGATATTAAAATGAATTCCACAAGCATAATGTCCATTTGATATTATTTGTCTGGATAAATCATGAAGCAGAAGTGTATACTGCATTCACCTTGCAATAAAAACATGATGCCCTCTTTGCGAAAAATGCTCTTGAATGTAAGATACTTCTGACCCTTGAGTCCAGGGATGTTTTTACTAAAGGATGTTTCAAAAAACAAAAATAAAAATCACCTTGGCCAGAAAATAATGTTATTACATTTTCTTCCAGCATATTTTTTTTTAAAGTGAGGGGAATCATTACAGTATAGTATTTCCATTATCCAACATTATTTTTCATCTTTATTGCTTATCTATAGTTTTTACTGCACTTTTAATGGCATGGCTGGTCAGAAAAGGTGAGGAGGAATGTGCGTACATTTGTCTGCTGTTAGTGCCTACTAGCTGTGCTTGAATCTTTGTCCCTGTAGATTTTAATGTCCCTGCAGACTGCTGGCAGCCTGCTTCCAGCTGTGGCAGGCATGATGCAGTGAATTGCTTTTGAATGTTCTTTACTCAAATAGGCAGTAATTACAAGCTTAAAGAGGTTTAGTGGTCCAGTAAACTACATAATCACCCCTGAATTAGCCTGGGCTCATCAGTTGCAGTCCAGCAAGCTCAAGACTGCTGTTTGTAGGCAGTCTTTATCACATAGCAACCTGAGCAGCAGGTGTGGAACAGCAAGAATCCCCCATAAACACAACTGTCTACTGGGGACAATGATCTCTAATGAGATGAGGCTACACCATCACTGTAATTTAAGTGGGAAAATAAATGCCAGAGAATGTGCTCCTGCTCCCAGCAAGATTCTTGAGATGCACTAGAAAAAGGATGATTGCTCTCTTTGGGATGGAAGATTTGTTCCTGGTTTCTAGATTTTTTTACCTAATTTTTTTTATATGAGTATACTTATTTTTTTATAGATGATATCAATCTATTATTCTTTTATCAAGGAAAAATTGAATATGATGGATAGCCCAAGTGCATCCTTTGAGGAGTCTGACAATTCCAGCATAGAATTTTAAAACTAATACACAGAACACTTCAAATCTTGCCCTAATTTTAATCAGATGCCTGGTTGCTGCTTCTTCTTCTTCTTCTTCTTCTTTTTAATAGTTAAGAAATGTTAACTCTTTGTATGCTGACACAGGACATTTTTCATGTCACAGCAAACTAACCTGGAAAACTGCAGCGAGTTGTATTCTTTCTGCATAGGATTGCAACTGGCATATTGGCCTAAGCTAGTAAAAAGTACTCCTGAGCCCAAGAGTTTCTTGATTTTTATATTATTCCCAAGATCTGTCCTTGATCCTTTAGAAGAAGTGAAAGTAAAAAATATGAATCTGGTAAATCCATTTTCCTGTCCTCAGTTATTGTAAAAAAAAAAAATGTTTGTAGGTAGATTCAAGAATTTCATTACCTTCCTAGTACAAGAAGATGCTTGGACCTAAGCATCATCTATTTACAGATGACATTTAATCCCAAATCTCTGAATAATTTCCCCCACTTAATTTCATGTGGACATAGTTTGCACTCTTTATTGAGTGCACTCTTTATTCAGGCCACCAAATGTCTTTTCAACCCATAACCAGGTTTGAAATTGTTGGAATAGATCTTATTACCAGATCTGATATTGCCAGAAGTTGAAAGGACAACCATAAATTTCAGTTGTGATACATTTGATATTTAACAACAGTCCTCTGAAACAATTGGATCTAAACTTCAACAAAAGCTTTTTTCAGTTTTTTTTTTTTACTCAAAGCTGCAGTAGATACAGCTGAGGTCCACATGCACATTTCAACCCTGACAGATTCTCATAAGAAAGAGCAAGTAGTAAGTTCTCCAAACAGTTTATCCATTTCCTCAGGATGCAAGAGCTGAAAGATATAACTTGTCGCTAAAATAGCTCAACACCAGAGTTATCTTCATCCACAGTATCTCTGCCTATAAATATGTTGAAACACTGATATGCATTCAAGTGACCTTATTCACAACCTTTCTAAAACTGAGGGTACATGGTTTTACATTGTTTTGCTCAAGAACTTTGCAGAACAGAAAAATAAATCCTGATCAGGTCTTAGAAATTCGTCCATATCCAGCAGCCTCCAGGGGTAGATTGTCTCTCATTCCTGAAGATTGTACAGGCAAATATCACAGATGATCTAGCGACCAATGGAATGACTGCTCAATCCCAATTTCACAAATTGAGCATAGATATTAATTTCAAAAGTTTACAACTGCCACAGGAAGCGGAGAAGCCTATATTCAATTTATGTCATCTTTTTTGACGGATGTGCTTGCATTTTGTACACGTTAAACCCACATGTAAGAAAGATTGCTCAATTGAGAATACTTGCTTATCCTTATTTACTATAATTTTGTGGTGCACAAGTACAGGTAATCCTTGACTTACGGCCAGTTGCTTAATGGCCTTTTGAATTTACAACAGACACACAAACACCCCGCCAAACCTACTTTATGACTTGTTTTCAAAGTTATGACAGCCGCACCCTGTCCCTTGCAGCCACATTATTGCATTTGGGATCCTCGCCTTTATAGCCATTTGCAGCATCCCACGGTCAGGCAACTGTGATTTGTGACATTTTTTGTTGGTTTCCAGCATTTACTTCTGGTTTCTTTCAAAAACGCCAATGGGGGAAATCTGATTCACTTAACCACTTCAGTGTTTGGTTATAAAAAAATTAAAAAAAAAAAAAAAAAAGTCAAAAAATTGGGTCCAATAACATAATGCTTCGACTTGTGACTGCAATGACTTGCAACCGTATTCCTTAAGTTGAGGACTGCCTATATGGCAAAACATTTGTTATCCAATGTATACAAAGGGAGGTCTTGAAACACTGACAAAAAGTACAGTAAGGAAGCAAGGGAATGATGTAGTGGTTAAGGTGTTGGCCTAGAAATCAGGAGAGTGTGAGTTCTAATCCCATCTTAGGCACAAAAAACCTGGCTTGGTCACTTTGGGCCAGCCACTCTCTTTCAGCCCAACCTATCTCACAGGGTTGAAGAAAACAGGAGGAGGAAGGAGTATTCAATATGTTTGTCACCCTAACTTGTGTATCTCTCAAAAAATAATTCAAACAACTCAATAGGTTAAAAAAAGGTGCAATAAAAATCTAAAATAAATTGGTTAAAGGGACAATTCTAATCATACATGGGATGCATCTTTAAGCTTGTTAAAACTGCTTAGATTAAAACATGAAACTATTAATTAAAACCTCAACTTCTAGTCCTGAAATAATTACTTGAAGGAATCTAGTTTGTATTGTCTAAAAACAATACATATCCTTTCATCAAACTTTTTATAGCCATTTGGGAAAGAAATGATTTTTTTCCCCTGATTACAGAGTTATTTTCATTAATATCCTAAAAGGTCTCCAGGTAGCTTTTTGGTGGAAACTTTAATTAATTAAAATTTTGGTTTAAATTCATGTGGCTGTTATAATTGACTGGAAGTGCTTTTACTAAGTAATTGTCTCAGTGTTGCTTGCATGTAATATTTCATCTCTTTACTGTGCTACATTTAAGATAATTTATCATCTGTGCATTTTTAATTAATGAGCCGAGCTGATATCCTTTATATGCAGCCTATTAATTTGTCAGTATTTGAGCTCTTGTGTCTGGTCCAAGGACACATGAACCATCATTTTGCTGAAACTACGCTAGTCTGATTCTAGTTAGTTACTTGGATTTGAAACCATCTGAGAATCTCCAGTAGACCTGCTTTAGGTTCATGATGGAAAAAAGGGAGAATATATAAATGTATTATCATACCTCAACTATAGAAAAAAAAGAGAGAAACCCATCCCTCAGCTACATTATATACAATACTCCTTACTCTTTAGAAATAAAAGTTAACAAAACGTAATTTCTTCAACTACATTTACATAGTTAAATGCTTTAGAAACATCACCAGGTGTCTCACAATAAATGGATTGTAGTATGCAAGCAAGTTTTAATGCGTACAGGATTAATACAATCGTAATTGTTGCCACTGATAGAGCTCTGTGTTACTTTCAAATATCCTTTCATTACAGTGCTTTGTATATATTATACCAATTTTTATAAGTGGGTGAAATAGTTTGGATTAAAGCAATTGCATTATAAATCTCCTCGTAGCAATCCAATTTATTACAGCATAATCATAAAGAGAAATGTAGCCTTTAGCATTTCCAATGTATGCTGTTTCTGCATATTTAAAAGGAAGTGGTTTTCTTCTTGTAGATGTAATCTTTTGCTTTTTCTCCTTCAATATAACTTTTTCATTCTCTTCATCATCTACAATCGATATAGAATATTATAGAATCATCAATAGAATTAATCATAATTTCTAAAATAAATGTGTGCATAAATTGGGGGGGGGGAGAGTTCTTCTGATTCAAAGCTTTTAGCATATTCAGGAGATCTACAAAAGTAGCTTGCATGAATGACAAGAGGCTATAATAGAAACCCACTTAAATTAGTGCAGTCTTAGCTTAAGAAATCTGGAAATAACACATTTATAGTTGCATGTATTTTACCTTTCTCCCCTCCTACCATTCATGTAATGCTTTAAACATAGTGATCGCTTGATAGCTGTATTGGTAGCACCTGGTTGACCTTATCTGAGCTTGGAGGCTCCTGGAAGCAGGGTCAGAGAGCTGGATAGGCAACCACCAGGAAATCTGAGACTTTAGGCTAGACTAAGAAGTTAGAAAACATTGCAGAAGGAAGTGGCAACCCATTTGCTTATATGCTTGCCAAGAAAACTGTGTGAATGTGTCTGTCAAGTCACAAAGAGTTGAATTTGACTCAAAGGAGGCCATAACTTTATAGCTAGGTTTACCACATTGCTAGTTATGGTTAATAATGCAAGAAGACAGGAGTGGAGAACAAAGCAACTAAGAATGATGGAGCCCAGGGTTTTCCCAGTCCATTTTTCAAGCTGTTTATTTTTTTCTTATATTTACTAGATGGGCTACACATGCATGCACACACACACACGAAGATAGCTAAAACAGAATGGAACAAATTTAATTTTAAAAAGCAGCAATAGAATTCTGTGAATTTTGGTAGAACTGAAAGTCACAAGTATTGCACTGTTTTACACTATGCCTTCAAAAAAAGCTATAAACCACATTTTGTGAAATTTGTTTTCAAATTTCTATCACCTATTTGCAACTTGAGGTCTCAGAAAATTCATCCTTACTCTTAAAAGCAAGGGATACTTTTATTCTAGATAGTGAAAGATGAAACCTAAGAACAACTATAAGTTTGAAAAAAATCAACTAAATTGTAACCCCTTTGGAACCCATTAGCTTTCTCTGAGAAGCAGTTTTAGCAGTTTAGTTATTCATGATACTCAAATGATACACCCACCTCTAATTTATGTGTTGAATATGTTGGAATAGTGATATATTAAAGCACTTTTAATAAGCTTTTTACTTCATTTAAATAATGTAAGAATTCTATTCTCATTTTTTGGAGAGAAAAAACTTGTTGCCTTTTTGACTTGTGGTTTTTGTGCCATCCTTTCAATATGCAGTTGTAAGAACAGTGGAATGACCTTAATGTTATCACAACTGCTCTTGTTAATCAGCAGTAGCATGAATAGCAAATTTCCATTGTAATAAAGCAGGGGTGGGTTCTAGATCCTTTTGGTGCCGGTTCACTCAGTGTTGCGCCATGCGCGCACGCAGCAATCAAAAATTAGCTTCTGCGCATGTGCAAAAGCAAAAATTAGCTCGAGCTAATTTTCTGAGCTACAAAATCCAAGATGGCAGCGCCTACAGAGACACCGACGGAACCGGCTCCATGACGTCATCGCCGAGCTACTAACAGTTCTAAAGTACCGTTTAGAACTGGTAGGAACCCACCTCTGTAATAAAGTCTTGCTATTGCCAGATTGCCCAGTCAACCTCTCCAAGACCTCACCTTGGGAGGCATACGGAGACAGGTTCTCTAATCTGTCAGTGGTACAGTAGCTAATACCAGCTATAGGCATCTGCTAAACATTGTTGGGTGGTAAAGTATTTATCATGGATCACCACTTCCTTAGTCTCTTAAGCATTCTCCCTGTAATCATGGAATTGGACCAAATGGTTTTCCTAGCCAGTTTACATTTTACATCAGGACTAAATTCTGAAAAATTTTGCAATTCACTCTAGAATTAACTAGATTAATATCAGCTTCATTAAGTTTTGAACTAAAGTTTTTTAAAAATTGGGAGAAAATGAGTAGAGGAGGAACAAGTATCTGATCTACTCCTTCCTTGTTCCTAATCTTGTTCCCTTTCAATAACATGTATCCTTTTCAAGTGGCAGATGCTTCAGAGAAGTAGAGTCCTTACAGAAGTTAAAAGTAGGGCATTCAAAAACAGCCAAGGAACCCTATTTATTAAACATATACCCAACATGTAGCAAAGCAATTATAATTAATCAGGAATAACTGTTCTAACTATATCTTTATTAACACCTTAAAAGATGGATAAAGTTTATGTGTTTTCTGTTGCTCTTGTGGAAAACTGATGGGAAAGAAATACGTTATTTAATAAATTTTCCCTTTCCAAATTATGACACAGGATATTGCTGTAATTCTTTCCATGTCTTACTGAATTCCTTCAGTGCAGTACATAATAACCAATTTAAGACACAATTAAAACATCAAAATGGAAAAGGCAACTAATAATTACAAATCTTTACATAATAAAATTACAAAAGAACAATCTAATAAAAACTAATTTGTAATCACTAAAAGAGCAAAACTAATTAAGATACATGGAATCTCATGCCCTAGCATACTTAACATATAAGACAATTCAAATTAATAAAAACATCCATAAATAATAAAACATTTGAAACTCTATATATTACCTGCTTGGTTAAGATCAGATTTTATACTATTGCACAGGCTGTGATCACTTTCTTCCATTATAAAGCGGATTGTAATATATTTTAAAATCCTTCCTAAAGGTATTAAAAGTGGCTGTAGTTTAGGGATCTGTTTCAACATTCTGGAAGCATATGTCATGAAAAACCCATGAAAATAACATATGGAAAAAGAACATGGACTAATAAACATCTCATTTGAGAATTTAGGCTAACATGATTTGGAAATAGAAACAAATTTTTTTTAGCGATTTGTTCCATACATGATAGAAATTACTAAGAAACATGTTGCTAACATGTTGCAGACACCATACAGTAAGTTACGGAATAACAGAATTGGTAGGGTCCTTGGAGGTCTTCTAGTCTAACCCCATACTCAATAGGAGACCCTATCTATTTCAGACAAATGGTTGTCCAATTTCTTTAAATTCTCCAGTGATGAAGCACCCACAACTTCTGGAGGCAAACAGTTCCACTGATTAATTGTTCTCTCTGTCAAGAAATTTCTCCTTATTTCTAGGTTGGTTCTCTCCTTGATTAGTTTTCATTCAATGAACATCTCATTTGAGAATTTAGGCTTGATTAGTTTTCATTCATTGCTTCTTGTTCTGCCATCAGGTGCTTTGGAGAATAGGTTGACCCTCTCTTCTTTGTGGCAGCCCCTTATATATTGGAAAACTGCTGCCATCCCCCCAATCCTTCTTTTCATTAAACTAGACCCGTGATGGCAAACCTATGGCACACGTGCCAGAGTTGGCATGCATAGCCCTCTCTGTGGGCATGCGTGCTGTCACCAGCTACTCTTCTGGTTTCCGGCGCACACATGCGCGCCAGCCAGCTGGTCTTCGTGGACACCGGAGCATCGGAAAATGGCCAAAAACCAGGCCGTTTTCCAGGCTGTTATCTGGGCTGTTTTCTGGGCCGTTTTCCGGCCATTTTTGGCCAGAAAAATGGCCTGAAGATGGCCCTGAAAATGGCCTGAAAACGGCCCAAAACACAGCCTGAAAATGGCCAAAAAGCAGGCATGTACGCGCCGGCCAGCTGGTCTTCGGGTTTCCAGTGCTCCGGCACACGCACATGTACGCACATACACGTGCGTTCCGGTTTGGGCACTCGGTGACAAAAAGGTTCACCATCACTGAACTAGACATACCCAGTTCCTGCAACCATTCTTCAAATGTCTGAGCCTCCAGTCTCCTGGTTAGTACATTGACACCTTTACCTGCACAGCTTGGGATTGTGATGTACAGTTGGGTGTCATCCACATACTGATGATACCGAACTCTGAACTGATAAATAACTTCATGTAAATGTTAAACAAAAGAGGGGAACCCTGAGGCACCCCACACATCAGGGGTCAAGGTCATGCTAAAGAGGAAGGTAAAGTCTCCTTTGACTTGTGCTTGATTCTTGATGTCTTCATGGAAACTTCATACCCTTCTGTTGGTAAAACAAGCGAAGTGGTTTGCTGTTGAATGTTTTGTTCAGTCTTCCTGTCTAACTATAGCTCTGAAATTCCTTTGGTGTTCCTCAAAGAAAATTTTCCCAGGCCCATCTAAGTAGCCTCTGGTTGGAGAAGAGGTCAGCAAGGTGCTGCCATCTGTTGAGGCATATTTGGAATAAGATATACAAAAGCGTAAAGAGCACAGTAATCAGGAGAAATGTGCATTTCTTTGTGTTTGGATACAGTGAGTTCCCAACAGAGGAGCACTTCCTTTGTCACATAAGAACTGGAGTCCAAAAAGTTTGTGTATGTGTGCACATGTGTGAATAGAAAAGGGCAATTCACTGCCCCTGTGGAGCGGAGAACTTTGACTTATAGCATGGGATTCATGGAAAGCTATCATTAAAGATACTTGCCTTGCCCCAGCATTCAATGATTTTAATATGCTTTTTATAAACATCTGGTATTTCCTGGACACTGTTTCTGTTCACTGTTGCATTGAGCCCTTCCTTACTTTCTACCAAGCTGATTTGATTTCTGTGTTGGTGCCGATTATATTTAACCTCTTTTGTGTGTAAGCAATAGGCTTTTCTTGTTCACTATGTGCAGGCTGGTGGTTCTTTAATAGTAGGAGGCTTTAATTACTAGAGCACCTTTAATTTCTTTTCCATAGAGATGCAGAATATAACTATAATCAGTAAGATATTGACAGCATTGAGGAAGTTCATTATTTTATCATCCGATTAGTGGCAACCTTGACTGATTTCAAAAAAACCTGAGCAGGGTAGGGCCATATTAGTATGTGAATAGAAATCTCCGGCTTAGAAGGAATGACAAAAAAATGTGCTGGAAAGCAGTATCAAATTACTTCCACATTGTTGCCAAAAGTAAAAAATAAAAAATTACACAGATATGTCTGTGAACTCCTTAGGTGCTGAGCTAGAGTTAAAAAATATTTCATCTTAATATATGTATATGTCATTTTGCCCAAATCACAACTAATATGCTTGGTTTATTTCAATGTAAACAGATAATATACATGAGAATAGACATATACACAGACACACAGGCACACGCACACGGACACGGGTATACAAACTGTATAGAGTGCAGATACACACAGAGAGACATATACATGAGACATATTCACAGATATTTTTGTTTAAGAGAAAGATGGAAAGGATAAGTCACTTTAGACTTGCTTCCACAAAGTATTAAATTATTTTTCATATATTTTCCCTATCTGTAAAAGGACATTTCATCATTACTTTTATTTAAAGGTTTTCTGTTTTTATGGGGAAAGCAAAATTAAACTTTTATTTTCTTAACCAATTATAACAGAATGCAAAATATTTCCTGTATATTTTTCTGTAAGTGGGTAAAAAGAAAAGCAAGCTGTTGCTTGGTTCTCTTTTCTCTTTTACTTTTCCATCCAAATACTACTAAGTGAGAAATAAGAAAGCAGGCTGAAATCTTGTGATTTGGTTTAGAGTGTTTGAAAGAATTTTAGGAGACACCTTAGTTGTCCTTTTTGGTTTGCCTTTGTATCAGGAGGCAAGGACTCCACTACTATAAATTCAAGCTATGTTCTTAGACTATACTGTGCCCTGCTTTTTTAATGCAAATGAGAGGCACAAAATGTCTCTCTGATAATATGCAGTCAGGACACAAAAAAGGTTCATTCAAACAGTAAAAGTAATTCATGAAGTTGAAAAAAAGAATAAGAAAGCATTATGATTTAAAACAAAAAAGTCTTCATGAATGTATTATAATGAACATAATTTTCATGAGTTAAATATTCCAGAAGCAAAACATGACAAAATAATATTACTAGCTTTGCTCGATAACAAAAAAGAAAAAAAAGGGGGAAAAAAAGATTTAGCACAGTTGAAAGTTCCATTCATTTATGAAATAATGTTCTGCAACTAATATATACAACCCAGGGGAGGGTTCTAAATTTTTTTACTACCGGTTCTGTGGGCATGGCTTATTTGTGGGTGTGGTTTGATGGTCATGTGACTGAGTGGGTGTGGCCAACTTGATGTCACTCACGCACACTCAGTCACATGACCCCCCCACCAAGCCACACCCACTGAAACGGTGGCAAAAAATTTTGGGACTTCTTGACACTTTTTTTTTTTACACTATGGCCCCATATCTAGGTCGCGATGCCGTGGGGTGGCGGTGGTCATCTCAGCTTTCCCTCTGTTGCCCTTCCTGGCCGAAAAGTGCCCCTTCTCGCCTCTGATGGGCCTTCCCCGTGGTTGCAGCCGGAGCACTCTGGCGCGCTGAGCCGGGCCGTCCGGGTCCCATCCACAAGATGAGCAGGCAGGAGAAAGGCTTCCCTCTGGACCTCGGGGGCAGCTTCACCGAGGACGTGCCAAGGCCCCCAGTCAAGAGGGTGACCCTGTTTCCACGGCCTGCCAGCCACGGCTTTTCGGCCAGGAAGGGCAACAGAGGGAAAGCACGAAGCAGCTTTCTTCTCGCCAGCCGACCAGAGAACTTTTCGGCATTGTTGTTGCCAAGCTCCTGGAGAGCCACACTCATGCTAGCCCGCATGAGCGTGGAGCCAGCCGGGGGCGAGCCGGGCAGGCCAGGGGTGATGGCAATGGCAGAGTCTGGCACTCAGGGAGAGCAAAGTTAGCACCCTCCCAGCCGCACCCTGCGCTACCTCCGCCGGCTCACGGCAGCAGACTCAGCTGTAGCCCAGATAAACTGAGGAACTGCGGGGAGCCTCCTGTGTGTTGCACCCCCCTCTCACCCCCTCCCGGCCTTCGCCCACACCTCCACGCTGTTTTCAGCTGTCCACCTCCTTGGCTGGCTGGCTGGTCTGGCCGGCAAGATCGCCGGCTCAAGTTTCAAGTCCTCATGGGTGACTTGGATTCCCAGGAAGCCTAATCCAACTCTTGGCATCCCCCCCCCCTGAAGCATGCAACTCAGCCCTCGCCTTGCTGAGCTGCACGGATATGCGACCTGCCAGGTTGTGCGGCCCTTCACTCCGAGTCAGAGTGCACCGAGCCGTGCAGGGCAGGCAGCAAGGCCCTGCATTGCCAGTGAATGGCGGCCGGGGCGCAGGAAGCGGCAGCCAGGGAACTGGAGCTCTCTCTGTGCCATTGCCCCAGCCCCTTGCTCGCTCTGCTCCGGATCCAATTGCGCCGAGGGATTGCAGCCAAAGCCTGAGCGTGGATGCGCTTTTCCGGAGGTCTCTCTGCTTCCCGGGCAGCATGCTTGCTGCCTGCCCTGCACGGCTTGGTGCGCTCTGACTCGGAGTGAAGGGCCTCGGGGCTGCGGACGATGCCGTTGCTGCTGGGCCAACCCAGCAAGGATCCGCGCAGCCCGGCCGCTGTGCCAAACCCGACCCTCTGCAACACAGGAGAGGCAGCGGCGGAAGAACAGGGCGGAGGTAGGAGAGGGCAGTGGCGGGTAGGCTAGCGCGAATACTTACCTGTGTGTAGGCAGGAGGTGGCAGTTCTGTGGATGTACATGGCGAAGGCGAGGCAGGGCGAGCATGCGCAGAAGCAAAACCCAGCAAAAAATAGGGGGGAAAAGCCAAAAACAAGATGGCGACACATGAGCAGTGCCAGAAACTCTGCTTCTGCACATGCGCAGAAGCAAAAAACCTGGAAAAAAAATCAATTTTTTCCCCCAAAAATAATAATAATAATTTAAAAAAAAAGATGGCGGCGCCCACGGACCGGCACCGACCGAACCGGATCCGTGATGTCACTGTGATGTCACCAGCAGGTTGCTACTGGTTCGGGCGAACCGGTCCGAACCAGGAGGAACTCACCTCTGTTACACTCTCCCATCACAGTGTATCCTTAATTTTATGAATGATTTAAATGAACAGCTAGTTAGTTAATCTGTGCATTACAACTGATGCAGCAATATTAAAACAAGACAAAAAGTTGCACAAAATTCAATATAATCCCCCCCTCACATGTTAGATGTTAAAGTCATATTTGGGATACAACACAGAGTGAGATCAAATGACCATAAAGGATACAACATCTTGATTATATATTCAAATTTATCTCAAGCCAACTTTTATGGGTACATTCAGTTTATTTCAAACCAGGCAAAACCTTTGTTTTTATTAAAAGCTAACACAAATTCAGTGAATGCTGGCAGCATTTTCAATAACCAGCTCATGCTTTTCATTGTCATTTTCTATCTTTTTAAAATATAACTTGCTAATTCATGACACTTGCTGCTATTTTCCCCTGTTTTATTTTATATCTTGGCCAAGAAAGCAAGTCTCTGTTATAATGGAATAGTGGAATTAGAATTTTAAGGAAGATAACTTAGAATGTTAGAATGTGTAATTTAGTATTCCACATGCAATTGCAAAAGGTCTACCTTTCTAGCCATTATGGATATGATCTTGATTATATCCATATGGCTAGATTATATAAATTTAAGGACATTATTAACATTAAGGTTAATTCTTGGGCTTGAATTCTGGAAACTTTTGTGAAAGGACCGTACTTGGCAAACTAGTGTTAATGAGGTTTCACTCTGGTCAGAGCCAGATCCTCCAGTTGAACATGGAGGAAAAGAACATCCCTGCTTATTCTGTGTTAGATTGTCAGTCTTGGGTATCTTGGATTTTTTCTCCCTTAGACTTCAATTTCTACAACCCCATCAACAGGCCAATAGTAGATACAATACATTACAGTACACCAAAGAGGGTCACCAGGGCAAGGATATCTGAAACAAGATTATCTCTGTTCAGATATCTAACCTTGTAAAAGGCTTCCAGGCTACAGAGGTCACTTGTGCTTCTACAACAAACATGGATCAATGAGCACCTCTAAATTACAAATGTGATCCTTTTAAGGAAAAGTGTATAATAGTTAAAACCATGTGAGACTCAAGCAGAAACCTTCTGGAACTGGGTGGCAAAGTACCATTTCAATTGTTTATTTGTTTACACTACTCTGAGAGGACTGTGATCCACAGAAGCTTTTAAAATAATGTTTTTAAGGTGCTGCAAGAGTTTCTGTTGTTATTACTCTGAGAAGGGGATCAGTCATGCACTTTTTTTAAAAAATATAATTTCTATTAAGAGTATTGATTACAACACAAACTAAACTTACAGAAAGAGAATAGAATAGAAAAAAGCAGCAAAAGTGCAGGATAAAAAGAAAGAAAAAGAAAAGAAATATATAAAGAAGTTACTTCCAACCTTCATCACAAATTTAAATAAATTTAATAACACTTTATCTCTCTCTTATAAATTACATAGAAGCAGATCCAGTAAAAGTCAACTTTTTAATCCTGGTGTCAGCAAAAAGTCCTTAAACAACTTTGCCAGAACTTTGTCCAATAAAAAAGAGAGCTTATTTTAACCTTGATCAAATAAACCAACATTATTTTCTTTCCTTTTACTTCTAACAATCTTAATCTTCAAATATTGTTGTAGGATTTGATTTCTCTTCAATTCTTTATCCCATCACACAGGTTTCTTCAAGGCTTTAACAAACCTCTTTTGTAAACCCAATAATTTCTTTCTCCTTATTTGTCATTTGTATCTTCTTTTTCATTTTTAAAACTGAAGCCAGGTTCTTTTGTATATCAAGCATTGTTTTCCCAATCATTATCTTGGCCTGTCATTTGTAGTACTACCTTTGATACTTTCTCTGTCTTTTCAGATAAAATTTGGTGTACATCTGTCACTTCTTCATTAACATCTTAGTCTATTCATAAAAGCAGGAATCATTACCAACAGTGTTGATATTGCAGTTACTATCTTCTGCTCCATTCTTCAAATATCTCCTTTAATGTTTCTGATGTTATTATGTTTTGGGTCATTTAAGAAGTCCCAATATTAACTAACATGAAGAACATTTTGCTGTTTTTTCCTTCTGTTTAGATGCTCTAAACCCCTCTAGTGTTCAGTTTCTAAAATCATAAAGTTGCTTATCTTTGTAATAACTTACAATAGCAAATAGCTTGAAATAGATCTATACTAGTCTCCCTTTATTTCTTTGTCGGTAAATATAAATTTAACACAAAAATAGTTTGTCGTGAAAGCGACTGCCTGCGAAGGCTCCTGGATTGGGGCTGAAAGACGAAAGCAGAAGCAGTATGCTCCATCCCTTGGGAGTTGGGCGGCATACAAATTTAATAAATAATAATAATATTTGGGTAGACCAGGTTGCCCTGATAAGAAACACAACAGCAAAGTTAGCCAGAGCAAGTCTGCTTCCCATGAGAAGCTATTCAGTTTTATAGTTATTTCCACAAACTTATAGTAAAAGTCAATATTCCAAATTTATCTGGACTTTTAATTCACTTGTAACTTTCTTAGTTCAAAATGTTATTTACCTTTTTGCTGTTTATTTAAAATTCTTTAATTTTGTAAGGTTGTAATTATTTTTCTTTTGGTCAGAGTTGAAGATAAGCTCACCCTGACGACATTTAAAACTTGTCATTCTGAAGGTGACTAATAGTTTTAAGAAGTGATTAGAAAATGAGGCTTGTGAATTTAGTGTTCTTTGAAAGGCTCTGCTGCACTTGTGAACAAGGTAACTGATCTCTTCATCTCCTGGTGCTCAAACCCACTGAAAAACTGCTGTTCTGCAGTCTCTTCATGAGGAGCAGCCATCCAGAGCACATATGGGCAATCTCTCACCCTGTCCTTATCTGGAGAGGTTCCAAGGAACCAACTGATTCCTTGGGTTTTGCTGCGGTTTTCCCAGAGATGTCTTTCATTTGCCAAAACTCCCCTGCAAGTCACTTGGAATCAGCCATTCTTGTTTCCTTAAATGTGGCAATGTACAATATATTCTGAAATGCATTTGTATGACTAAGGCAGTCATAGAATGGATTCCATTTGATAAAAAGCGTCCACAAAAGAGGCCTAAAACAAGATGGAGTGACAACATCAGCAAGTATTCCGGGCCCAATTGGCAAAAGAAAGCTCAGGACCATATTGGCTGGAAAAATACAGAAGAGGCCTTCATCCTGCAGTGGATAGACAATGTCTAAAATGATGGTGATGATTTTGAAATAGTATGAAATAACTTCTGATTTATTATTGAATAAATAATACATTCATAAAAGTCATTGCTATCAGAATTCTGTTGTGAAGCTTGAACTGAATTTGCTCACCTGTAATTTGGAACACACACACACACACACACACACACACACACACACACACACACACACATGTATATATATATATATATATTTCAAAGTACAAGTGTATATATATGTGTGTATATATATATATATATATACACACACACACACACATATACACACACACACACATATATCTGTATACACAGAGAGATACATACATACATACATACATACATACATACATACATACAGGGTTCTTTCAATATGCCTTATTTCAAGGGAGATACGCGTTGGATTGATCCTGGGAAGGGAGCATAAATCTGACCATAAACAGTGTTTTATAGCTTTCCTCCATTTGAAAGTGTTAATGCAGATCAAATGGAAAAAAACATTCCAGAAAGAATAGCTCTGGCTACTGCTCTGCTTTATATATGGTCCTAATCACTAATTCTTATTTTAAAATCTAAATTTGATTTTGTTTTCTCTTCTAATGTGTTGTGGCTCTCCCAGAGACTTCAGTGAATCCTTTCTCAAGTTCCATCTTGATCAATTGTGTGCAAATAATTAAGCTTTTAAGAGATAATGGTATGAGGCTAATGTACACATCAAAAGTAAAGATCTCAAGTCAGTGTTTATTGAACAGTGGCCAAATCTCCTTTGATATCTCAAAGTGATCTCAGTGATAAGTATGCTTCTTAGCTAAAACCAGTGGGATGTTAATAATTGACTGATTTTAAATAGGATTCCCTCCTTTGAAACAATAACAACAACCACCAGATGATAGTGCAAAGTAGGAATGACTGATAGATTAAATCTGCCATTCTGCATAATGAATTTCCCCTGTTTTAATGTTAAAATAGTAGTTATCTGGAATATCACCCATTCTTATGCTGCAGCGCCTTATCTCCTGTAGCCTGTAGCATGTGCCTTCCTCGCCTCAAGGATGAGAAATCAACAATGCTTTGAATGTTTTTAACATGGCCTAGCCTGTGGCATGTTCATTCTTGGTCTATTTAGTGCCGTTCTTGCAATGTAGAAGGAATAATTCTTACTTCCTTACAATAATTATATTACAAAAATTAATGTTTCAAGCATATGAAACATTTTGGATTTTTTTTTAAAAGAACCAGCTTCATTATGGGGTTTTTTTTTCCCCCTGGGAGAGATTATCTCCATGAAATAATGGCTTTCATGTGATTATCGCAATTACAGTTTTTTCATGAAACTGAACATTGATGTTAAGCCAATAATCAGACAGTGGGGGAGGGGAGGGAAGAGGAGCATGAAAGAAGGATCAGATGACTGAAAACATACGGTACACAATTTGAAATAATTTTGTTCTAATATTTTAGTATACTCAGGCATGTGGCTTTGTGTGCATGTGTTTTGTTTACAGTAGTTATATTATTCGGATGGCTAATCTTATCTGTTCTTGCGTCTATTTCAAAAAGGTCCAGAACAATTGAAAATTGCTTCACGGAGACAGAATTCTCAGTCTCAGTAGCTTGAGGCTGTCTTGGAAATTCTTGCTTTCTGCATGGAATTCGGCATAGCTTGCTGAGATATGTAAAACTGGATCTGTTGCAAGGTGGTAAAGCAATATGAGAAAGAAAATGGTTTTGAATATTAGATTAAGCAGCAGTTACGTCTAAGTAAATAAAGTCCCATTAATCTGACTGCAAGCTCCCCAAAACAATTTGAGAATATAATCTCAAATTTAAGAATAACTGCAGTACTGCAGAAAATGATCCAAATGAGCCCAGTGAACAGAATAGAATGGAATAACAGAGTTGGAAGGGACTTTGGAGGTCTTCTAGTCCAACCCCTTGATCAAGCTATACCATTTCAGACAATTGACTGTCCAGTCTCTTTTTAAAAGCCTCCAGTGATGGAGCAGCCATAACTTCTGAAGGCAAGCTGTTCCACTGGTTTATTGTACTCATTGTCAGGAAATTTCTCCTTAGTTCAAGGTTGCTTCTTTCTTTGGTTAGTTTCCAACTATCTTGTCTTGCCTTCTGGTGCTTTGGAAAATAGGTTGACCCCCCTCTTCTTTGTGGCAGTCCCTCAAATATTGGAACACCGTAGTCACCCCTAGTCCTTCTTTTCACTAGACTAGACATACCCAATTCCTGCAACCATTCTTCAGTGATAGCACAGTTTGATAATATCAAAAGCTAGGGCCATTAATCCAGCCTAACGAACTATTGTAAAGCATGGGTGGGCAACATAGGTTTCTAGGGAATGAAGTGATCCAAGCCCCTACAATCATGATTTCTGAGTACAGGTTGTATAGATTTCCACCATCTTGATGTAAGCAGTGCATACAAAGTAAGAACTGTAAGCCCTGAAATAGATAAGTACAGTTCAAAAACAAAACAGAATATGCCTCGTCTCAAAACACATGGAATCCTATGTCTATATACATAACATAGTTTCCATACTATGAATCTTGGTTCCCCCAAACTAGTGAGTTTCAGATCATTGCAATTTGCGCATTCTTATCTTAGAACTGAACTGATAAGTACTACTAGAAAAAGTGAGCATTGACAATAGGGCTTGACAAATAACTTGCAAGTGTCAAGTGCTAGGTATTTCGGATATCACATAATCAACATTTCCAGATAAAATGTTGGAAGTCACAACCAACCTAGAGGGATAATTTACTTCATTTTTCTTGCATAATGAATCCCACCGGTCCCATGTTACCTTTGCAGGTAAAGCTATAATTGGGGAGGAAGAGCCGATTGTATTGATGGGTATTGTTTTAAAAATGTGAATTTTTGCATTACGGCCTGCCAAAAGTTTATACTAACAAAGCCAAAGACAAATGATCAGTACCGTGAATGTAAGAAACTGGCAACACTTACATCGGAGACTCATTTATCATAGAACTGTAAGGCATAGCAAGAAGTCTCCAATGTTTATTTTCTTTTACTATTTCTCTAAAATAAAGCATATAAGCTTCTTTTCATGTAAATGTCTTGTAGCTGCACAGCAGTTCATCTTAAAATGTCAAGCTACAACAGTGCTTAAGTTTTCCTTTATTACCTGTTACAGACTTTTTTTTTTGTTTCTGTGTTGGAAACCTGAACAGCCCAGGAACAGCTTTCTGGCCATTGTTACTAACCCAAGAGTAGGCTTTCAGCTAACAATATAAGTTTTCAGAATTTGGAATACTCTTGGAAATAAAAACCAAAATCATTGTGGATCATTGATCCGTCAGTTAATGTTTCTTTTTTTTGTTGTTGTTGTTATGTGTATGTTTTTTAAAATGATGAAATCATTCATAAATTAAAATAGCCCTTTTTTTCACTATATAAACCTAGATAACCTCGGAATATTGACAAAAATATATTTTTTCAGGAGAAAATGTGAGGAAAGCATTCAACCTTTGTTTTGTTTTTTTAGAACTAAAAACCTTTAACTTTTTTGAATTATGATTATAGCAATGCTGACACTGGGTGGTATTTTTTTCATTGAAAGGGGAACTTCAAACTAGGCTAATATTTAGCTGAAAATAGTATTGCCTCTGAGATCTGTCTTAAAATGTTTATAATTTTACTGTAAATTATATCAGTATATCAGCATATAATGAATGCATACAAACATGCAACATGAAGCTATGGAAAAGCAAGAAAGAATCTTCCTAAACTTAGTGCTGAAATTAGTGGAATTTCTGATGTATTATTTGTATTCCTTAATCTTAACAGCAATTGAATTCTGAGCGGTGTATACAATCACTGATTTTAATCAAAAGTTAGACAGCTGGATTGAATCATTAGAACAAAAATGCATTCAAGAAAGAAATATGCCAAACATCGGCATAAAACATGAATATGAAAGAAGTTATTTATTCAAGATGCGGAAAATGACAGTAGGCATGATTCGTTTAAAGAAGAGTTAAAATTTAGTTCTGGCACAACAACTGTCTTCATTTAGTATCAAAGTACTTGTATCTCAGGCAGTTCTTTCTACACTTCGCTAATCATTATAATTGACTTGTCTTTTACTGCCATTAATTATATGATGTAGTAGTCCATTAATAATTATGAGAGTGACACACCTCAGCATTTTCATCTTTAATTATAGATACTACGTTTTTATGACTCAAGAAAATGGCTAATAAAACTGTTTAATAAACACCTACACTATAGATACATAGGTAGAGATACTTATGCATATTTACTTGTCCTACAGCACCCTTACCCTTCAGAAGAACAGAAAAAGCAGTTGGCACAAGACACAGGCCTGACAATACTTCAAGTAAACAATTGGTAAGTAATTATACTTCAGTATTTACCCAGTATCAGAATTACAGCCTCTGGCAACTTGCAGCTAATGGTTTGCATTATGATGATCCACCTTTTAGTAACTTTCTTTCTTTCCTAGTTTAGGGTAGCAAATCCAGCATTAGCCTAGAAAATGCTTTCAGCTAATGGAGCCAGTGATTTTGTTCTCCCTGTGTTATGGCTATTGGCTTTTACACAGCAGTGGAAATAGTTAGGTTTCTTTTTGTAAGTGTTTGTATGGTGATTGGCTAGAATGGATTTGTTTTAGACCACCTTTCACGAAATCAATTTCTCAACAGCTAGGAAATTACAAATGAATTGACCATTATTATAGTTATTTCATACTCATTTTAGTGTATCTTTGCATGCAATATTATTCAGAATTGCTGCAGTTGAGCATAGAACAGTCTAAATCCTTTTAATGTCTCTCAAGCCATGAGGGAGAAAACTGGTTAACATAATTACTAATAAGCTAATTAGTAAAAAGAACAAGCAGAAATATAAATGCCCAAATCTTGGGTTAGGAGGGAAAATAAAACTTCTTAAAATATATTAAGTTTTTGTTGTTTCTAATAGTATAGCTCTTAACAGGGGGGGAAATGCAGTTAAAAAGAAACAATTTAGTGTGTTGCATATGTTCTTGATATGAAATGCGGGCCTCACACTGAAACAGCATTTAAATTATATTGAAATCTAATGCTGTGTAAAATTAAGTGAATCTAATTAATTGTCCCAATAATTTTATATTAGTGTTTACGATATGGAAATCTTATCATCTTTGAAGTAATATTCAGGAAATGGCCAAGGCAAGCTCCAAGTGTGACGTGAAAGAGATCTAGACAATTTTTTTTCTCTTTTCTTATTATTCCAAAAGTGTCAGAGATTAATATTGCTGAGACTTTGATTACAAGGGTAATCCATTTTAGTGAATAAATTTGGTTTTGATGCTTTATTGCACCTGCATTAACCAGCTTTTCACAGACAGAATGACTAGAGACCAAAGAGAGGGGCTTCAGATATATTAAACTCTTATTATAGAAAATGTAATTTCTGTCAATATAATCCCATGTATTCTTCAATTTAGTACTTTGGAGATAACAAGCTACTTACAATATATTTGCCTTCAGAGGATTAATTCACAAAGTGCTATCTGTAAGACACAGACAGGCTCATATAATCAGAGCTTGTAAAGGTTATCAATTGGTGTGACCTTACAGCAGACGTAGGAGATCAATTTTCTGTAGCCTTTTAAATATGTTGAACAATGAGATCTGAGAATGCTTTGTGCGTTGATTTACACTTATTTTTTTGAATGCCGTGTACCAAATAATAAATAATTATGTGTTAATCACTAATAAGGACATCAGAATATAAAAGCACACTTGATGCAGATTTATTGTAAGAACATGCCTGGCTTGTACGTCTGTATCTCGCTTTGTTTGATCCTTAAAATGGGTATGCAATTTTGCAAATATGTAATGCTACTACTTACAAAGTTTGCTGAAATTCCTTTTTGCGGGCAAAACATATTGCAGCCATGCATTGGTAAAAACTTACACAAAAGTTTATGATGAGGTTATGATAGTGTTGTCTGCTTCTGTATAAACGGGAGAACACATTTGGACATTTGCACATTTGTAATGCAGTGTTGTATCTCTATCTGGGTATCTGTATTCTTCTACTACCAATCATATCTTAGTAATAAATCCTAGGAAATATTGTGAAAGCAAGTTTTCAAATATGGCCCTTATGTTACATTGAATAATCAGAATTTTGTATTTGGTTTCATTTTTGTTCTACTTCTATATCATCGGCTGTAATGTTGTTGTGATTCAGTGCATTTATTTTAATATTTCTTCTGTGGTGTTATGTATGTAAATAACCCGGTAAATATTTTCTTAAAGGGTGGGGTTTAATAACCTAAAACAAAATGTTAAAACATGAGTTATTTAAGAGTCGCATTAAAAGGGATTAAGAGCCAAATTAAAATAGAATGGCCAAGAAATAAAGGGAAAAAGGATTGCCGAGTTCATCAGAGTTCAAATGAGACAAGGCATGTTGGTTAGAGCAGGAATTTAGAAGGTAGTTTTTGTTAGGGCTTGTACCGCTTTATTTTCTAGCCCTGTTTGAAGAACTCAGATCCCTTGAAGTGAACAGTTCATATTCCCTGAGTCAAGATTGGCTAGAAATATATAAACTATATTGTATGTTATTATAAGCTTGTGAATTATTCTAGCCTTCAAGGATAGATTTGAAACCTAGATAATATTCTATCAACAATTATGCCGGGTATGACTAACATGTAATATCCTAAGGGAAAACAATGTGGTTTATGATAGCTTCCTAAATACTTCATTTTAATGAATTCAGAGTATTTCTAAATAGTGTTGTACAAATAGAAAGCCTGTGTGATGCATCTGGTCTCGGATTTATTTATTTTTAATCTGACTCCTGAGCAGCTGAATATCCTAAGCTGAAATTCTAAAAAAATCATGGCATTGGGCATATATAGATATAGATATAGATATATTAGAGAAGCCCTTGGTCAAGTATTAGGGCACTTCTCTTTGTACAGGAACATCCTGTTTCCCAAGGCAGGGGTTAGACAAGAGCCGCCCTATCATTAGGCAGACAGAGTGACTACGTGATTGCTTTGCATATCCAAATTAAAAGCCCAGAAGGTATTGGAGATAGACAAAGCTATACATGCACTGGACTGCCTGCCCTGTATCATCTGAACTATTCTGCCACATGCAAATGAAATAGAAACAGCCAGCATTGAATTAAAATTCAGCTGCCAGGCTGGATGACTTCTCCATGAAGAGTTTTGGTGAGGGTGAGGGCATTTTAGATTTTGCTTCAGGCAGCAAAATGTCTTGGAGTGGCCCCTAGATTAGCCTCTACTTTCAAGAGCAAAGCACTTGAGAGAGAAATAGAAATGAGCTTCACTGTCAGCACCTATACAACTTAAGCCGGTACTCCCGGGCTTCGGATGCTGTGCTAAAACAAGCCAATACAAGGATAATACGTTTCATGAACAATTATGTACGCTGTGACTATAGCTGTTCATTGTTCAAGGTATGAATCTTTTCTCTGACATCAAACAATTAAGGTGGCCTTAAGCAAGCCATTCTCTCTCAACTTCAGCCGTCCAAATGCAATTTGGCAGGATCATATAGATTTACCTTAGAGGTTGGATTATATTACATTATACATTAAGTCCTCTGTTAAATTAATTTAAAATATTTTTATAGCAGCTTATGAAACAGTTGACAAGATAAAATTTAAAGCAATAAACTAGAAAGTAGTTAACTAAAATGAAGTTTACAACTCCTACAAATTTTTAAAGCACTATGCAAATTAGGACTGTATAAAGCATCCAAAAGATGTGCTTGCAAAACGTGTTAGCACAAGTGGAGCCCTTTCTGTGCATGTACATGCAGACAGTCTGGAACAATGTGTGAAAAAGTTGTGTGAGATTTCCACCTCTTTCAAATACTTTTACACAGCTCTAACACAAATTCTAAGTCGTCAATTTGTAATGGTGCCAGTTATATATTCTACAATAGGAGAATGAAGAATTAAGCTCAAGATGTTGACTTGCCCAAGGCAGCTATCTCAAATTAGTAGTAGCACCTATTGGCAATCATAGGATTGCCTTGTACCAGATTTATGGATAGTTCTCCAGGTGTGTTTCCACTGAGCTGTGATAGGCCCTTTTTGCCTGTTCTTTGGAAAATACTTCCAAGTGGTTAACATAATTTAGTTCAGGGAAAGTAATTAATGGCTATATTGTAGAGAACTGTACAATTATTATTATTACAATCTAATCTATAGACTAGTTTTACCTTGCTTAGTTGACACATATATGATTCAATTGTAATTCTCTGGAATTTTTTTCTTTGTTTAAATCTTTCAAAACTTGTTAACAACCATGAACATTTTTAGTCTGATGAGTTAGTAAATGTTGCAGAGATTAAATGAAGTCTGAATGGCAGCTTGGGTGTAGATCAGTTATGAATGATTGCAGTATGGTATGTGTGAATACATGAAATTTAGTTGAAAAACAAAAGCTCGTGACTTGAGAGTATGATATTTGAATAAAAATATATTGGATTTGATGGCCTTCTGAAAGAGGGAAAATTTTTCAGAATGCTTTCTGAAAATACCTTAAATAATTTATTTTGACATATTTCAAATTTAAAGTAACAGTTATCTGTATATGTTGATTTTCTTTCTGGTTGTTTTTTGAGCATATAAGATCACAAGATGCTTCAATTATTTTAACTCAGCAAAACACTGGAATATTATAACATTATAGCTGGAGATAAATTTGCAATTTATACCAAATATTTCCAGTGAGAAAACAAATGCTTCTAAGCTCTGAATCTGACATAACAATTCAAATAACAGTAAAAGTTTGTAAGGCAAATGTTAGGATTTAGAAGCATAAGATTTTGTCTCTATGATCAACCTCTGAAGCATGTAGTAGTCATTGGGAAAGAAAGGAAAAATAAAATAAAATATGGTGGCGAAAAGACCCAGCAGGATTAGCTTAAACCTTTTTTTTTAATAACCCCCCCCCCCCATTCTTCAGTTTTAGCAATCAGCTTCCAAAAACCTTACTAAGATTTATGGAAAGATTATACCCATCTCTCTTGCCATTCTGATGCTCATGGGTGTCAGCATGCAATTGGACCTTCTCAGGTCCCATTTGTTTTGCTTTGCTTATTGTTATTGTTACATTTATTGATTCGTTTAACTTGTTAAAAAATTCGGAAGCAGGCATGTTGAAAAACAAAATGCCAACTAGAAGAGTAGTCTTTGTTTCCAAAAATGATTCAGTATCCTGCATATATTTCCAATGCATCTTTATAAAAATTTGATTAAAAAAAAAAAGGACAAATAAGCATCTGAAGGAGAGGAAGTAATGGGGAGCATCCTCCTGTTTCCTTTCTTTGAATCAGGTATTTTGTGACAAATATTTTTATTAATGTAGCCATTTTGTGAGAGTGTTAATGAGATTGTTTCAACATTCCATATGTGCTCACTTATTGAGAAGGGTGGCGACCAGGGGTGGGTTCCAACTTACCTCGCTGCCGGTTTGCTCCCTCCCGTGCCGCATGGGCGCGCCTCGTGGGCATGAGCATGCGCAGTAACAAAAAATCTGGAAAAAAGCCAAAAACAAGATGGCGACCGCATGCAAAGTGCTGGAACTCGGCTTCTGCACATGCTCAGAAGAAAAAAAATAAAATAAATTCCAAAAATTTTTTTTAAAAAATCGAACAAAATTTTAAAAAAAGATGGCGGTGCCCACAGACCGGCACCGACCAAACCGGATCGGTGACATCATTGTGACATCACCAGCAGGTCGCTACCAGTTCGGGCGAACCGGTCCGAACCGGGAGGAACCCACCCCTGGTGGCGACCCCTCTTTTAAAGCAGTGTTCTTATGAGAACTAGTGTGATAACTAGTTGATCATTGTTATATCCAAATAGATGAAAACACTTGCATGACGATTTGATACTCAGACTTCTACCACATTTGTTTTTTTGCTGGGCTGACCTGTGGATTGCTGGTCAGTATTTTCCATGCTCCTCCCTCTCCCTTGTGCTTTTACTTTCTCTAATTTAGCTCAACTTTGATCTGCTTCTTTTCCTTGTCCTTGAGGTTGAAATTGTTTTTCTGAAGCCCACCTATTGGCATTAGTGAGGAGGGGGCTGTAATGGGATAGTAGCAGATATCTCTCTCTCTCTTTCTTTCTTCCTTCCTTTCTTTCTTTCCATCTACTGTAACATGTACACTACAATTAAACACAGGGTCAGATAGTGTTCCATGAAGCCTATCAAAATATTCAGAGTATGAGCTTCTAGATTTCAGAAGATAAATCATTCCATGTTTTATGATTTCTAATGTGAAGGAACAGAAGAAATATGGAGGGACAGCTTAAGCTGGTAATCAACTCGATGACATCTGCATGTAGACACATAATAATTGAGATAAAATATATGCCAAAGAACAGATTACCTCAAAAAGGTGAGAAAAATCATGGATTCTTTTCTGTATGCAAATATATTATAAAAGGACCAGATCGATCGTCCTTCCGTGGTTCTGGGGGAAGAAAGCTTAATCCCCTCAGAACGGGTTCGCAATTTGGGTGTCCTCCTGGATTCACAGCTGAGATTAGATCAACACCTGACAGCTGTGGCCAGGGGGACCTTTCCACAGGTACGCCTTGTGCACCAATTGCGGCCCTATTTAGATCAGGAGGCTCTGCTCATGGTCACTCATGCCCTTATCACCTCACGGCTTGACTATTGCAATGCGCTCTACATGGGGCTACCCTTGAAGAGTGTCCGGAGACTACAATTGGCCCAGAATGCAGCTGCGCGAGCAGTCGTGGGTGTGCCAAGGTCCACCCACACGGGTTCCATCCTTCGCGAGCTGCACTGGTTGCTAATTGCGCTCCGGTCACAATTCAAGGTGTTGGTTGTTACCTTTAAAGCCCTACATGGCTCAGGACCAGTTTATCTACCACATTCCTCCCATTGACCAGTGAGGTCGCACAGGGTTGGACTTCTTCAGGTCCCGTCAGCCAGACAGTGTCGGCTGGCGGGACCATGGGGGAGGGCCTTCTCTGTAGCCGCTCCGACTCTGTGGAACCAACTTCCCCCCGAGATCCGTACTACCCCCACCTTACTGGCTTTCCATAAAGCCGTTAAGACCTGGCTTTTCCAGCAGGCCTGGGGCCAATAGTTGTCTGATTGGCCCATGTATGGTTGTGTGAATGCTTTATTTTATGGATATGGATATAGTTTTTTAAATTGTTTTTATATGTTTTATTTTTATTTTTTATATGATGTAAGCCACCCAGAGTCCTTCGGGAGTTGGGCGGCATATAAATTTTAGAAATAAATAAATAAATAAATAAATAAATAAATAAATAAATAAATAAATAAATAAATAAATAATATTTTCTTATAATTTTCAAAAAAAAAAAGTGTAGCCACTCTGCTCAAGGATATAGAAAATGAAAAGTGGCAGGTCTTTTGGTACAGTTTCCCATCAAACACTACTTGCATTTCAACAAAGTTTTTGTGACACGCTCTTAAATTGGGTTAACAAACTCAGGCATTCATCAGGTTGATGTTGTAGACAACTTTTATGAAAATTAATCAATTTGCTCAGTTGTGAAGGAAAAGGGGGTATGTATGAGATGATACTCTTATCCCTTATTCCTTTCTCCCGCTGCTACCATTGCTTTCCATACAATGTTATCTTCTGCTGCTCAGTCCACCCACTGTTCATAACAGGATGAACAATTCTTACCTTACTTTAGGTGCAGGAGCGTAGAAAAAGACCTGGCAGCGTAGCTCTAAATAATGGTTCTTTTCCTAGTGGTGAAAATCTCAGTAATTAAGGGATTCAGAAAGAGTTATACATAAAAAACGTATTAAAGACCACAGCTGATCAAACTATAGTTCTACATAAAGCCAACCCCTTTTTCCTGTTAAGAAAATGTTAAAGGAATGTGCTGTATTTAAAGGAAGCAAATTGCTTATTATTACAAATATAATACAAATGCATTTAAGTATTACAATTACTGTATGTGTAATTTTTTTTTAAATTTTTATCCAGGGCAAGTAGATCATTTAGTCGGTTTCTCACAATCTCCCCCCCCCCCTGTAAATTCTTATGCTTTCTGTCCAATGGCACAATGCTGTGGTCTCAGTGTCCAAGGAAGCAGCTTTGGGAAATTGCAAATGAAATTTGTGTTCCTCTAAATGAGAGGCCAAAGGCGCTCCAAACTCTCGGGATTACATTGCATTGTTTATGCCTGGTGACTGGGATCATTAGAAAGGAAATTGATATAATCACTGCAGTATCAATTTGGAAATAAAGCCCTTGCTTATTTTAAAGTAGTTGAGAGAGTTAGGGCAGGTTTCCCACTTCCGCTGCATAACACCTATGTATTGGGATTATAACTCTGAAAATTTTAGGAGCTTTACTGAAAGCACAAGGCTTACTCGGAGCTGCAAATCTATATATATAAAAGCCAAATACTACTCACGCATCATCACGAAATCTCCAGAACCGTAAAGCCTACAAACTTGAAACTTGGCACGTATGTTCCTCTTGGCTTCTAGGTGCTCGCTAAGAAAGGATTTTTCGAAATGACCATCAGATCATTAGTATTTCTTATATTATTATTAACACGCTCTGATGCTAAGGAGTTAGACATTCTACATAAATTTTCAAGCTTTAAGTGTCAATCTAGCAAGCCCGATAGTAACTACTCATTAATTTTCAAGCTTTAACTGTCAATTTATCAAGCCCGATCACATAGTTTTGTAGTGAAGCACAGGTATCCAGCTACTTGTGTGTGTGTGTGTGTGTGTGTATCACTGTTTCTTCAAGGGACATGGATAGCAGTGGATTTTATCTATCGGGGGCTGGTAATTTGGGGTTTTATTTACCATTTTTAAGTGCTTAGATGTGTGGTTGCAAATCATTTCCAAGCATTTCCAAATACTTTTATGAGCAATCAGAGTTACAATAAATGCAACCACTTGGCTGTAAATTTTAAACCTTCCCAAATTATCCAATGTAAATGATCTAAAATCAATCAAGGATCATCATGTTTCAAGGGAGAGTTTTCCTTTTATCCTATGCTCAGGCATGATTTAATAATGTCTTTAGAGGAGCTGTTTAAAGATTTAGCTATAGGCTGTTTGCCCAAGATAGTAAAAAGACAAAAAAGGCAAGGGAAAACAACAAACACGCAAAAAACAAAAACAAAAAAAAAACAGATAGCGAAAATGATGTACAATAGCATAAAAGGCGGGGTAACATCATGTTATGTCAATTTGTCAAACAAAATCCAAATTTATGGAAAGGGTTTATTTATATCCTGGTCTTCTAATGTTTAGGCATTTCTCCAATATAACTGTAATGAGTTCTGTTTACAATTTATTATTCCAAATAGGTGTTGCTCTTTGAGAATGCATATTATAACATTAAAAGATGGCTATTATGAAGTGAAAAAAGTGAAGTGAAGCTTTTTATCTTTTATTTAATATCGTGGGAAACTTAATTACACACTTAAAATAAGTAAAAGTTTATTTGGATTGTGCCCATTCAAAATAGGTCTGTTGAATTGATCCTGTAAATGCTGATTTAACAGCAGTTGCAAATAGATATCCCATAGCTGTTTTACTAATTATTTCATGCTTTTCATCTTCCATGTTTAACTATAGTGGTTTATGTCTATATTTTTTTTTACATCTGTGCCATTTCCTTATATTTAACTAGAACAAACTGATCAGCAGAACTTACTATTTATTTATGCATGTATTTATCCACAGACTCCTGGTAAGACCAACCCGTGAGAATTTATAATTATTAGTTAATATAAAACTTTTAGTTAAAACCAGCCAATCAATACAGTATGTAACAGTACATAACAGTGAAACCTTACAGAGGTTTTGGAATTTATTTTTTGTTACCCAATGTGATGAAACACCTCTCAGTCACGTGCAGTTTCACTAGTATATGGCTGACAAATTGTCAGGCCCAGACCAAGAATGACATAGAACACTCCAACCAAAGTTCAGTACTTTATTTGCTCACACCAAACTATGGCCATATTAAGTCTTTACTACTCTAACCCTAACAGATATCCACTGGGAGGTTCTAGGGAATGGTTATCTTAACTTATTTCCTCTGTCTTGCATCCAGCTCTGGCCTATGATGCCTTTTCTCTCTCTCTCTCTCCCCCCCCCTTGGAACGTGTCCCTCCTTCCAGTGAAACTTCCTTTTCACTGTAGTCCATCACACACTTCTCTCTTCGTAGACACAATCCATCACAAAAGGTCAAAGTTCATTATCCCTGATAAATACTTTGCCTGGTAAACCAACCTTTCTGAGCCATCCAGCATTTTTGCACATGGGCAGGAGAGGACTTCTAGACGCTGCCCCCAACAATTTCCCAATGATTTGCAGTCTTCTGACCTTATTGGGTCATCCCCTTTCTACCCATGAAAATGAATGAATGCACACTGGAGAGCTCTGCTGAGACAAAGTGTTGCCCTTCAGAAAGAAGAGAAGATGCTCTGAGATCCTGCAGCTAGGGAGTGCCTTGGCAGGCAAAGTACTTCAACCTGACCCCCTGGTGGAGTGCAGCATTAAGTTCAAAAGTTAGCTGGGATCTATTTTGTAACCCTATAAGGACATCTACCAGACTAGGCAAAACACCATCATTGGCTCCTTTCCAAATGTTGCAAAATAATCAAAAAAGTAACACCCATCCTTCCCATTACTTGGAAGAGGAATGTTCCACTACTTTCTTAGTCTGACAATGCACATTTTATTCTCTAAACAGTATTATTCTTAATTACCATTGAGGAAAAGGCAATGCCAGCTTTTAATGTTAGATTTTCAAATTGTATTTAAAGAGTGGTCAGAGTGCAAAGACTATAGCAGAGGAAACACTTATAATGTTGGGGCCACTACAGAGAAACCTTTAGCTCTGATCTCACCTTGCACAGTACCCATAGCAGACCAGCGGATAATATAGTATGGAAGGCAGCGGTGAAATCTACTTACCTGCCCTACCGGTTTGGAAGTGCGCGTTTTGCGTGCGTGCTTTTTCACCCTCTGCGCATGTGCAGAATGGTTTGCGCATGCGCAGAGGGTTAAAAACAAGAAAATGGCGACATCCGGGCGGGTGGGCAGAGCCTCGCACTGCCGCCACTACCGGTTCTCCGAACCACCGGCGGCCGCCGCTACCGGTATGCCCGGACCGGGCCGAACCGGTAGCATTTCACCCCTGATGGAAGGTTAAAGCTAAGCAGACTCGTCTAGAGTTTGGATAGACTCTAAAATTAATAGAATAAAATAAACTCTAAAAGAAATCTTTAAAATCAATCAAAACTGAGATGTATAATAATAAAGCTCCTTGAGAGCCATATTAAATTATTATTAGAAAAGTTAATGTATACCTTCCAAGAAGAAGCCGTAACTTGAAAGACAACTATACTATGATATATATTTTGTTTTGGAATTATCTTTCCTATGACTAATTTGTTGCTGAAGAAAAGTTTATAAACCAGCCTTAACCTGGTACCTTCCAGACAGGCGGCTGCAATTCAAACATTCCTACCTCCCTGCTTGCTTGACTATGCTGGCTGGAATTCTGAGAGCTGAAATTCCCATGCTTCTGGAAGGCACTGGCGTTAGATATGTATGTATTAAACTTATCTGCCGCCCACCTCACTATCAAGCAACTCTCATACAAGCATGTTCCCTGGTCAGTTGATTTTGGGACAAACCACCGAAACCCATCATTGAATATGATTTTTCTTTCCAAAAATAACAATGCATATGATTTGTATAACAGCAATAGTACTTTGTTAGGACATTCTTAACAGTGAAACAATGCAGCTTTTGTTTTTTGTTTTTTGTTTTAAATCCCAAGATCCAGTGCAGTTAGCTGGCAATTTTCAGAGAAGTTCCAATGCAATTGAGAAGGCTGAGTTAGACAAGAGACATGCTTATGGTAACATCCAATACCCGATGTTAATTTTTTTTAAAAAAAACCTTTCAAAATGAATGCAATAAAGGAAAGATTAAGAAAAGTAAATATAATGTGTGTGAAAACCACTGCTGAGTTCTTTGAAACATGACAGTGGGTCCAAAGAAATAATACTTGTAAATCTGGTTAATAATAGCTGGCAAAAAATGTGAGATATCTTGTTTATCAAGAAATAATTTACTTAAGACAGGTATCCATGGCTGTTTTCACACACACACACACACACACACACACACACACACACACACACACACACACGGGAAGCAGTAAATGAGAGAACGGGAGACATGCAGTGCAAATAGGACAAAATAAACTGTAGACAAAACAAAGCTTTTAAATATACTGAAAGGTGTTTAGTTGAGAGTTGAGATATACTTTACTTTCAAAAAGTGAAAAGACCATTTTCAGTGTTTTGCCCCAATTCATAGATATGGCATCCTCTACCTAGCTCAGAATTTACCTGCTTGATCTTTTTTGAGTTCTTTAATATTACTATTTTCATATTTAATAATTAGTTTGGATTATGGATGATAGCAGGAACAAATTTAACACCTATGGTGTTAAATCTCTGTTAGAGGAAATAACGTAGGGACACGAGGATCCTGGCCATAAGCAGTGAGCAAGGTAATTAGATGGAAACATATAGAATAGAATAGAATAGA
>QLTV01002975.1:28265-55129 GCA_003457575.1 Thermophis baileyi | reverse complement strand
ATTTCATTTTGTTAGATAGCGCCCAATGTTCAAGTCTGTCAAGATCCTTCTGTATCTTGAGCCTATCTTCTGGAGTGTTGGCTATTCCTGCCAGTTTGGTGTCATCTGCAAATTTGATGAGTTCCCCATCTATCCCCTCGTCCAAGTCATTGATGAAGATGTTGAAGAGTACTGGGCCTAAAACAGAGCCTTGGGGTACTCCACTCCATACTTCCCTCCATGTAGATGCAGTTCCATTGAGCACTACACGTTGAGTGCGGTTGGTCAGCCAGTTTCGAATCCATCTGGTGGTGTTGCTGTTTAACCCACATTTTTCTACTTTATCTAGTAGTAGGTTATGGTCTACTTTATCATAACCTACTACTAGATAAAGTAGAAAAATTTGTTATTGTCTTCTTTCAGAACACAAAATAAAAATCGATAGAAGCATGAATTAATAAAAATAATTTCTAAATATAAAACAGTCAATAGATGCTGACATCTAAACACTTAACTCTAAAATTCACATAGCTAGTTTAAATTTGTTCTCAAGGATTATGAATAAAATGAATCCTTGTGCCTAAAACTGAAGAGAAAAACAAGGAACTTTAGGGTAGCTATCAACTAATAAATATTGAGTTAAAAATAGCAATAGCAATAGCACTTAGACTTATATACCGCTTCATAGTGCTTTACAGCCCTCTCTAAGCGGTTCACAGAGTCAGCATATTGCCCCCAACAATCTGGGTCCTCATTTTACTCACCTCAGAAGGATGGAAGGCTGAGTCAACCTTGAGCCGCTGAGATTTGAACTGCCGAACTGCAGCTAGCAGTCAGCTTGAAGTAGCCTGCAGTGCTGCACTCTAACCACTGCGCCACCTCGGCTCCAAAATTCATTTGGGCGGCCGGTTTTTTGTTTTGTTTTTTAGTACAGTCTGAATGAACCTTAGCACTGGAATGGAATAAAATTTTCAACATCAAAAAATACATGCAATTAACTTAATTTCTTTTGAGTTGCATGGAATTAATCTTCAAGGGTGCTGAGACAGAAAGATAACTGTCCTTTAGAAAGGCTATGGGGAGATCATTGGTGCTAGGATAAATGAGTACAAGCAAACTTCTGGCAATCAGTTGTGGGAGTCTTTGAGAGGTGAATAAATCTTTGAGTTAATGACTTATCAGACATTCTGATATTCAGTGTCCCAAATCCACTGTGTTATAACATCTTTAGCCCCTTCTAATCCTAACAATACTTGGGCAAAAGGCAAGAGGAGAGCAGTTTGTTTACCTACTTATAGTTCTACCACCTTGAGCTGCAGTGGAATTAATTTCAATTTACAAAAAAAATGCAACTCCCTTGAATAAAAAAATCTCCCATCTTTTAAATAAGTGTATCTGCAGCACACAGATGCTCATGCCAATGGTAAGATTAGCAAAAATGTAAAGATTTCAATGTGGGACCAGATCCATTGGGCTATAGCCAAGATTTTGTGTGCCGACTTCAACTTGCACAATCGTTTCTCTTCTTGCATTTCTGAAACATCTTCAAAAGTCTCCCACCCACCCCAGCTTGTATTTGAGACCCTGGAAAGCAGATTTGGGGAATGGGGGCTAGTGGCAGAGAAGAATTGAATATAACTCACTCTTTGTCCCCATTAGCTTTCTATCTCATTCCCATCTCCTGTTACCTAGAGAAAGTTATAAGCTCTAGTAACATAACTATCATATTACAATTTTTGTTTAAATCTTCTACAGTTGTATACTTGTTTAAAAATATATTTTTCCTTCCAATTGCTTTAGCTGAAATCCAAGATACAAAATGTGCGTGTATATACAATAAAAGATTAATAGAAGTAAGGTAATAACAGTAAAAGACTGATACAGTTATATTGTTCAGCTGATACACAAACACCTCTCATAAATTTTATTTTTAGGAAATGCAAAGTGAACCTTTATAAAAGGATATCAAGGTTTATCAAAAACAGACTAAGAACCTGGAATTTGTTTGGAAGCCCAGGACTTGATCTATTTTTGAATAGGTTTAGGAATCCTTTGTTTGAAGGTATTTTGTCCTTAAAGAAGTTTAATTCCATGTGTAATGATTAGACCCAGAGAACTAAATTGCCAACAAATTAGGAACTGTTCCATCAGAAATGCATTTTCTCCCTCATAGCATGGAAGAATCTGAACCTGCATAAAAGAAACTATACATTGCATTGTTAAAAAGTCAGCCTGATATTTAAACATAGGGCAAATATTGCTGAATAAAAGTGTTCTTTTCATGCAGAGATAAATAGGAAGGAAGTTCTTGTAAAAGGTATGTTTTATACCTTTATTCAGTGGATCATTTGTAAAAGAAAGGGGGCTGGATTTTTTTTAACACGAAACAAAAATACTACTAGTTTTCTGAATTAAAACTAATATCACTTAACTATTAAATGAAATATACTTTGCCTGATTATATTTACTCATTACTGAATGAAACCTTTCACAGTTTCAGAAACTTAACAGGCTTAGGGTTAAGTTTATGGTTCAGGAAACTTAATTATGGTTTCCTTTGTTCATTGAATTAACAAATCACCAGCCAGAATTCCACTGGTTGAGGGCTACATAAATGGATGTTTGCAACAGAGAGGCAAACTATAATCTGGAAATGTTAACACTAGTAAATTTGAAGTATTTCAAATATTTTAAATGATAAACCATGGTTACAACTATCCTTTGCGTTCAAATTTGTTATATACAAGCTTAGTGCTAAGAGATTTGAGGATGAAAGCACACCAATAATTCCAAAGAATAGGTCTGATTATTATATGCATGAAATTGTAAGCCATGTTTTATATTTTACATATTCACATTTCAGTGTTTTACACGACATCTGAATTGGGCTGGGAAACAAAACTGATTCTACTTAGGTCTAATCTTATTTGTGACATTCAGATTTTGTCCATATGACATTTGTATGCTATTTTGAACATCATAATCTTTTGACAGCATGAAAGGATTTGCTAAGCTTGAACCAGTTAGTATGGACAAAATTAGGGCACTTAAAAGCCAAAGGAGACAGCAGTGGCAAATCAATTTCAAGATTAAAAATAAACTCTCTTCATATATCTATGTTTTTTTTAAAAGAAGAAGATACAAAACTTAATAAAACAATAACATTCAAGTTTGGAGGAAACAGCTAGTTGCTATCTTCTTATCTACTCACATTTAACAGAATAACAGTGCTGGAAGGGACCTTGGAGGTCTTCTAGTCCATTCCCCCTCAAGCAGGAGACCCTAAGCCATTTCAGACAAATGGTTGTCCCGTCTTTTTTTTTTTTTTTCAAAGCCTCAATGATGGAGCGCCCACAACTTCTGAAGGCAAACTATTCCATTGGTTGATTGCTCTCACCATCAGGAATTTTCTTCTTAGTTCTAGGTTGCTTCTCTCCTTGGTTAGTTTCTTGCCTTGCCTTTTGGTCACGTCAGACCGCACTACCTTTCTCTCAAAGGTTGACCCAATGGGCCATAGGGTTGTCTAATCATTATTTATAACCCTACAGGTTTTTGAAGGAATTATGAAAACTTTCAGATTCCACTCCCTTATGTTAAAGTATGATACGGGTGAATGGCATAGTAATATATGGTATCAAGGTAGGCAGACTCGGTGGATTGTGTATCAACTGCTGATAGAACAACATTTGGATTTGTTTCATCAAAACCTGTTCTGAGTAGCTGGGAAACTTTTGAAGTGAGTTCCAGTGAATGGAGAGCAAGGGAAAAGCACGTCACATCTGCAAAAGCATATGTGGAACATAATATTGGATGTAACCCAATTTAATATTTCAAAGCTTAAGTTGCCTCTAATCTGTCCCAGTTCATTCTGATTACATTCCTTGAGTAGTTTTAACAACCTTTATTTAGAACCATGGATAACACTGACCCTCCCTCATCTTTCTCAGTTATTAGCATGCTAAGATTGTTTTCCTAAATGAAGTACTGAACCCAAATCAAAAGCAGAAAACAGAAAGATTGGCAATTTTTCATTTGAATAATCTGTCGATTCCAAACCATGTTCCTCAAAATGAATTTATTGATGAGATATTAATAGGCTATATGGTTTACTATTAGCCTTTTTTCTAGGCAGAAGTTCTACATCCCAGTTATGTAAATATATGTGAGAATTATTCAGTATTGTCTAGTTCCCTCAGCTGTCTCAATATTTACTTATTTATCAAATATAGATATCACCTAAGTCACTTTCACTCTGGAAAGTCTCTGGAGGTTTACAGCTATAAAAGCATAAAAAAACCATATAAAAGTATAGTGCATCAGTAAAATGGGAGCCAAGTAAAAACAAAGATAATATTAATCTTTAATAGAAAACTCTTTAGGTCTTTCTTTGGGAAATCTCTGCCCATTAGGATTTGAAAATGCCAGGAGTCCTCTTAAGCAACCTATCTGGGACATTGACTTTCAAACCAGCAGTAAAATCCAACTTAGTATCCAATCCCACAGAATTTTTCTTAAAAGGGCACATGCCATCATTCTGTCTCTCTTCTATTCTGAAACTGAAATGTTGTCATCTACCTCCATCTTGGTGGTGGCTCAGTGGTTAGAATGTAGTATTGCAGGCTAAGTCTGCCGGCTGCCTGCAATTTGGCAGATCGAATCTCACCAGGCTCAAGGTTGACTCAGCCTTCCATCCTTCCGAGGTCAGTAAAATGAGAACCCAGATTGTTGGGGGCAATAGGCTGACTCTGTAAACAACTTAGAGAGGGCTGTAAAGCACTGTGAAGCGGTATATAAGTCTAAGTGCTATCGCTATCTTAAAGAAATGCCCTGGTAGAAAGCATGATGGACTCTGACACAGGTAGTCCTCAACTTACAACCATTCGTTTGGTGACCGTTCAAAGTTACAACAGCACTGAAAAAAGTGACATATGCTGGTTTTCACACTTACAACCATTGCAGCATCCCCATGATCATGTGATCAAAATCTGGACGCTTGACAACTGGCATGTATTTATGACAGTTGCACTGTCCCGGGGTCATGTGATCTCCATTTGTAACCTTCCCAGTTAGCTTCTGTCAAGCAAACTCTAGGGAGGAAGCCAGATTCACTTAACAGCCATGTGATTCGCTTAATAACTGCAGTGATTCACTTAACAATTGTAGCAAAAAGGTCATAAAATGGGGCACAACTGACTTAACAACTGTGTTAGGAACGAAAATTTTGGGCTCTACTGTAAGTCAAGTTGTAAGTCAAGGACAACCTGTATGTCTTTTCAAGTTGCCCAATTCTATGTGTCTATTTTTACTGTTCCTTCTCATCTGTGACTGAAGATTTTCACTAATCTTCATGATCGCCAGTGATATTTGTATTATTGTTATTATTTTATTGTTATATAATTTTATCAAAACAGTTTGGTGTAACGGTTAAGGTGCTGGCCTGAAAACCAGGAGACTGTAACTTCTAGTCCGGCTTTAGACATGAAAGCTGGCTGGGTGACCTAGAGGAATTACTTTCTCTCAGCCCAACCCACCTCACAGGGCTGTTGTTGTGGGCAAAGTAGGAGAATATTAGAAGAAGGAATATTATGTATGTTTGCTGCCATAAGTTATTTATAAAAAATAAATGTGTGTGTGTGTGGGGGGGGGAATGTGATAAACAAAGAAGCATTGTATTTTATACATGCAATAAAGGTTTGTTGTTGTTGATCTTCCACTTAGCAAAAGCCCCCCATATTTTTAGGCTAGTTGAATGAACAATGAGAGACAACTTGTAACCACCAAAAAGACAGCCAGTTTGGTCTAATGGTTAAGGCACCAGGCTAGAAAGTGGGAGACTGTGAGTTCAAGTCCGCCTCAGCCATGAAAACCAGCTGGATGACCTTGGGCCAGTCACTCTCTCTCAGCCCAACCCACCTCATAGGGTTGTTGTTGTGTGGAAAATAGGAGCAGCAAGGTGTGTTGGATAAGTTCGCCACCTTGAGCTATTTGTATAAATAATAAAGGCAGAATACAAATAAATAAATAAATAATAAAAATATTATTATTTTTTTCTTTAATTTATTTAAATAAAGTAATGCTATTTATTTAAAAAAATAGCAATAAAAATAATAAAATCATTTAAATCCCTGCAAGTAATTATTCAAACAATTGGATAAGTGAAAAAGTTAATACTTTCAGATGGTGACTCTGCATATTAACCCAAACTAGATTGAAGATTTGGGACAGACCGACATGGTTCAGGAAGAAACAGAATTGATCAAGTTGTTTGCAAATAGAAGGTAGATTAAAATATACTTGCAGGAAGTAATGGAGGTGTTTTTTTTGTGTGTTTTTTTTTTGCAGTCACATTGGCACTCTCTTGCGCTATTTGTGGATTCTGATTAGTAAAAGCAAGTGGCCTTTCTAATTAGTTTCCCCATCTACTCCTTCCTTAGGAGAAAGAACTCCCCAGAATGTGGGTTTTCCTTTTATCAAAGCAGCATGTGAGGAAAAAGCTGATGGCGAAAAGCCATCCTGTGTTTTCACAGTTATTTATAAAAGTATCTCTGAGATTTAAGGTGTTCATATTTCATAAACAAGAGGGCTTATGCATCGGCATAATAAAGGTAATTTAAGTTTACAATGTGTTGTAGTAAATTATATTGTATGGTTACTTAGAACAGGCTTGGACCACATCTGCAAGTACAGTAATAACCAGAGTGTTTATTAATGTAACTAAGAGGCTTAAGCATGGATCAAGATAGATTGTAGTTCAAGCTTAAAATGTTAGCCTTAGGCATACCATTTACAATTGGGCTTAGTTGCTTATCTGCAAAGAGAGCTTCCTTACTATGCAGTCTAATTGGTTGAACAGTATACAACATTGATAGAATGCAATGTCTATGAAGATTCTCAGTCATCCAGGTCATGGTTGTCTCAAAGATACTTTTTCAAAAGGCAACTGGACTTTGTTTTTCCTTGAAGACATGTAGCTTCTCATCCAAGAAGCTTCTTCAGTGCGCAGAATGCAATATTAAATATAGGATAAACATGCCTTAATATTAACACTTTTTCATATTGAATCCTAAGTTATAATTTCTGGAAGTCACTCATCCATGATAACCCTAATTTATCTGAATTCAATTTCAACCTGTCCATAACTGTCTCTGGGCAATTCTTAAGCCGCCTGCGCATGTTTCTTATAATTCAGTTGGAAAGGAGAGATAGAATTAGATATCACCAGCATAGTGTTGGTACCATAATACTGAGCCGTGGTGGCGCAGTGGTTAAAATGCAGTACTGCAGGCTACTTCTGCTGTCTGTCGACTGCCAGCAGTTTGGCAGATCGAATCTCACCAGGATCAAGGTTGACTCAGCCTTCCATCCTTCCGAGGTGGGTAAAATGAGGACCCAGATTGTTGGGGGCAATATGCTGACTCTGTAAACCGCTTAGAGAGGCCTGTAAAGCACTATGAAGCGGTATATAAGTGCTATTGCTATTGCTATAATATATATTACCCATCTGAGTGATCACCACGCAGTTTTATGTAGGCTTTGGAAAGCACATAAAAAGAATAGAATCTGTTGGGTCCCCAAAACAAAGGCCAACAAACTGAGTAGAAATATAGCCAACAAACTGAGTAGAAATATACCACTACCACTCTCTAGTGCAGGGGTCTCCAACCTTGGCAACTTTAAGACTTGTGGACTTCAACTCCCAGAGTTCCTCAGCCAGCAAAGCTGGCTGAGGAATTCTGGGAGTTGAAGTCCACAAGTCTTAAAGTTGCCAAGGTTGGAGACCCCTGCTCTAGTGGTACTTAGATAGTGATGGAATCCCTGTAACCACTTGCCTTCTTTCTACAGTGCCCCACACTACTCCAGTTACATTCTATGGTCAGTGGTATCAAAGGTGACCAAGATATCCATGAAGTGGATCCATGAACTCCATCCATGACTCTTTTCAAAAGTAATGTCACCAAACTTGGCAATTAAGGCAACTAGTTCTATATTTGACTAGAGGGATTAATTTCAATCTAGCTTCAAACTCGAATATAGAACTAGTTGCCTTAATTGCCAGTCTTCTTCCAGGTTCACTTGTTTCATTGTCATCATACTTTTAGCACATTTCCCCCAGAAGGAAATAGTTATAACTAGATTGCCTTTTCTAAAACCTCAATATATAACACTATCTAGATTATACACTATTACACAGTTACCTTACAGTATTTAAAGAAGCACTAATCATTGCATAGACTCACTTAGTTTGAAGATTTGAAGAACAGGTATTTGGCCTGACCTCCAGAAATATCTTGGGCACTTTCGCAAGCCACAAAAATTGAAATAGATGCCAATAAAGATAAGATAACTTTTATTGTCACTTTTTTTCTGTGAACACACTGGCACATATTAAAAAAATGAAATTCTGATGCCTGCTTTCAAAAGACACACACACACACACACACACACACACATATATTAATCACAGACCAAGGTATAATTAATTAATAAGCAGACAGGTGTTCCTACAACCTAATCTGCTTCAGTAGTAGGTTCTAAATTAGTTTGCTACCGGTTCGCATGCACAGAAGCGTCCCAGGTGGGTGGGCGGAGCCTCCCACCACTGCTACTGGTTCTAAGAACCAGGCCAAACCAGGAGCAACCCACCGCTGATCTGCTTCCACAATATATGTAGTTTCTACAGTAAAAATCTCTACCCGCAAATTGTTTTGAAAACCTACCATACTAGATATTTCCTGCCCACCTAGAAGTTTGAAAGCATGCAAATGCAAGTAGATTGCATTTACCACTTTGGTGGGAAAGTAGCAGCGTTCCATGCATCTTGGCATATAGTCATGCCGGCCACATGACCACGGAAGCATCTTCAGACAACGCTGGCTCCCTTGGCTAAGAAATAGAGATGAGCAATGCCCCCTAGAGTCGGACTGGACAGAGGAAATCTTTACCTTTTACTAGATATTAAGTGGCCAATTACATTCATAAATTTGCTTGAATTCTTACAGGATAAAAGTGTTGTAGGGGTCAAGAATGTACATGCAAGGTTCCCGTAATAAACTTACATACAGGCTGCTTGCTAGCTTTTTGTACATTTAGCAGAGCAACGTACAGAAAAACCCTTATACTGGAATGTTGGGAACAGGGTTTATGTGTGCATCTCTACACAGTGTTTCTCAACACTTAGTGACTTTAAAATGTGTGGAGTTCAACTCCCAGAATTCCACACATTTTAAAGTTACTGTGGTTGAGAAAACCTGCTGTATACATTTTAGTTTATTTGCGTTCAGTTGATTACTTGGACAGGACTATGAAAATCACTAGAATGATACCAGGGAAAGCATTCCCAGGGTTAACATTATACCCAGGGTTAATACATGTACATTATTGTTGTGTTCCACTTTTTTAGCCTCTACCATTTTTAATATATTGTTGAAAGTGTTTCATTTCTTTTAGTTAGAGCAGCATTTGAAATAAAGCCTAAGACATTATCCTGATTTATTTTTTGTCTGAAGAATGTGGAACATCATTTATTGGAACATTTTGTTTCAGAGATGACCCCATGTCCTACTTACCCACATAGGATTCTTTTATTTCTGTTCTCTGTTGACTAGTGATTTCTTAAAAATGATTATACTTTCACTGATACAGATTTTGGAGGCAGCTGACCCAAATTTTCTAAGAAGACTGTGTAATGCTGATGCTATTGTAATTCTGTGTGAGGGTTAAGCCTTTGCTCATCTATGTAGTAGGAGTGTCAGCTAACAATAATTACTATTGACAAATGTATCTACACAAGTGTTTCTATTTTCCCCATGGTCTGATACAAATAATGCTGCCCTCCACCCTTCTGCATAGTTCTCCAGAGTGTGAGCTGGGCATTTGGGGAAACTGCATGATAGGAAAGTTTTCTGAAGTGTTCAAAAGGCACATATTGACAAAGCTTGCACGAATGGAGCTGTGCATGCACCCGCCCTCTGTGTGTGCAATTGGAGCTGTGCACGCACTCATCCACAGCCCGGTTCAGAACGGGCTGCGGCCCGGGGTTGGAGAACCCTGCTTTAAAGTCAAAAACTATTTTTAAAAACTCAACAACAAAACACTACTCTACTTTAATTAGTGCCTTGCAACAAATTGTCAAATGATTCAGTAGTTTTTCATCGCAAGCTTTGTATTTTGCACTATTTGTAGTTTATACTTAAATTTTAACACAATCTTTGCCTACCAGTTGAATGTACTAATTTGTCAAATATTCCAATATTGCTAGAAAAGATGGGATGGGGACCACTGATAAACCTGATAGATAAAACTTGCTGTGAATTAGATAAATGCCTCTATTATATTTCTTGAATGGATCCTAAGAAAAGAATAGAATGTTTTTCTTGCCTTGCCTTCTATTGTTTTTAAATGATGTACTTGCATCATTTAAATGTACTTGCATTTCAAGTCCTGAACTGCATTTACTTCCAAGGAATTGAAACCAAGAAAAATTGCCAACCATGACTTCATAAGGTTTAACTTTACATTGAGTCAACTTTCTTTGGAATAGATTAAGAACATAATTTTACAAATAAGAGATGAATTGAAAGCATAGATGGCTAATGAATGGAAGCTGCAGATTACAATCAGCTCAGTAGTGGAACTGAAGATTAAAACAAAACTTTTAATGGTTGTTTTTAGAATTCTTTTAACATTAGGTTCTCATTTTAGGATGTTGTGATTATATCTAGCAAGATACTAACCATATTGAATAAAGATAACTATAGTGATCTAGTTTTTCTTACAGGATAGTATGTAGAATTGAAAAGTAAACATCTGTTCATTGCTTCTGCAAAATAAGTAATACTTTAAAAAGAAGACTATTTTTAAATTTTAAACATAAACATTTTATTTTATTTTATTTATTTATTTTGCTAGCCATAAGTAAATTAGTACACCAAAAGTAATACACTTTAAAAAAATTGCTGAATTTCAAGTTTGGAGGCAATAGCAATTAGAAGTACAAGAATAAAGGTGGATTTTTTTGAAGTTGTAAATATAAAAATAATTATACTAAAGGTACCTAATTATAAGGATGCTGTATGATAGCATGTATTTGATTAGTTGGTACTTTCCTATCCATATGAATGCTTAAGTTGCTTTACAAAGCTTGGGAAGTAAATGTGCAAAGCTTAAATTCAGCCCCTTTTCTCCTTTCAATGTGGAATTTCTAACAAAACAGTTTGTGACTTAAGTTCCAGAAAGTACCATATGTTGTGAAAACTTAGTTCAAAAGCAATATGCTTTTTAAAAGCCAAGGTTGGGGGGGGGCAGGGGGAGACAGAGAGAGATTATAACTCAAACCTTTTAAAGATTATTAAGCAAAGGTGACTTTTCACAGACACTGATCGCTAGGGAAGTACTTGTTTTAATCAGTCAGCAGAAGTATGAATGACTGTGATTTTTCATTTCAACTAGCAATGCAGAAAGATCCGGAATAATAAAGCAAAGGAAAAGTAAAGACTATATTAATATAGGAAAAGAGCAGATGTGTATTAAAAAGGCATCCTAGTTAAACCGAAGTAGTGTTTTTTGACCCTATGAAAATATTAATACACTGGCGGTAATTCTTCAGTCAGATTCAGGCCACAAAGAGAACGGCCAACTTCTTTGTTATTGCTAGATGTGCAGCCTCTAATTTAGAAGAAACAAAACTTGTACATGATAATGAAGCAGAAGATCAAAGTTCAAAATTAGGTTGCTGCATCACTGGGTCCCAATCTAAAAGGTGTCACATGACCCAGAGACAGATTTTTTTTTTTTACTACAGAGATACCCAAATTAGAATGAGCAAGTTTGACTTAATAATAATGGGGGAGGACTGAGGACTGAGGACTGAGCGAACATTATAAGAGCACATCACATTGTGTTATTGTGTAAGGGGAAGATGGGTCAGTTTAATATTCAAATCAAATCTTTATTACAGCCATAGACCAGCATAATTCAGTTTAATATTTCTTGTTCAGAAAAGCAAGAATACCAGCTATTATCTGCAGGTAGGGAAAATTGTTAAATATTTCATTCCTCCTAATTCATTTTTGCTTCCCTGCTACTGTATAATGGAGGACTTGAGATGCAAAATTGTCATTTTGGATGTAAAAGACTGATGTAAAATATAATCTTTTCTAAAATCATTATACTTTCAACTCTGCTTAACAGTTCTAGTGTTTGAGATCTTTTGGCTTGAGGAAAAATTTCTACATGGATACAATACTGTTAACCAAAGTCTGTGTACAAATAAACATGGATATACATTTGTGACAATACATATTGTGAATATATACAGCTTTTACACTATTTCCAAGACAAGTCTTTTATATTTTTTTAAAAAGTGAAAGAGTTTACATTCTAAATGAGTTGAAGGGTACTGAAACATTACTTGGAAAGAGGATGGTATTACATAGCAATTGCTAAGGCTTGGGACCCTTAAGTTAAAATGTGAACTGGTAGATAACAGTTTATTGGCAAGTTTGAAGATGTAGTGCAGTGGTGGGATTCAATTTTTTTTACTACCGGTTCTGTGGGCGTGGCTTGGTGGCGTAGCGTGGCTTGGTGGGCGTGGCAGGGGAAGGATACTGTAAAATCTCCATTCCCACCCCACTTCAGGGGAAGGTTACTGCAAAATCCCCATTTCCTCCTGATCAGTTGGGACTTGGGAGGCAGAGAATAGATGGGGGCGGGGCCAGTCAGAGGTGGCATTTACCGGTTCTCTGAACTACTCAAAATTTCTGCTACCGGTTCTCCGAACTACTCAAAATTTCCGCCACCGGTTCTCCAGAACTGGTCAGAACCTGCTGAAACCCACCTCTGATGTAGTGAGATCTGAAGATACTGAAATTCAAATAATTGTTGAGCTCCCTGAGACAGATTTCTGGAGACTTAAACCATGTGCATCTAGAATATAAAAAAAGGTATATATTTCCTTTTATCAAGGAAGTTTTGCTTAATTAAAGCTGTGAGGAACTAAAAATATAGGCTTTCTAAGATACACACTTAAGACATTGTGAAAGGCTTTAATGAATATACTTTTTAAATGTATACGTGTTTGGAATTGGCTATGATGCAGAATAAAGGGTTCTGTTAGAAAAGCAGAGAGGATGGAACAGAAGGTTAAAGGGTATTTTGGAAACAAACAGCTGGACCAGCTTATTTAAACAGAATCAAGGATTGGGAGCTGACCTCCATTTGACTTCTAAGGGGAGGAGCAAGAATGTTGTTTTATTACTTTGGCTAGAAGGAAAATGTTCTTTCTTCTGAAAGCACCCTGAAGGCACCCTAACATTTGGGCTGTTTTTCAGAATAGTTATTAAACACAAAATACATAGGAGAAAGTCAACTGTTAAGCCTTTGTGGAAAATGTTATTTAAAGAACCAAGGGCCATGGCATGTATGTTTCAGCTTGTATCTTGTCCAGGATCACAGAGGGGAAATGTTAAATTAAAAAAAGGTATTAAAATGAAATTTTGTCACTTGAAGAGTTGTTCTGTGGATTTTCCCCCCCCCCCCCCCCCCCCCGGACAACCTTGTTGCTGATAGCTTTAACATACAGTACAATAAAATAGATCTTCATAAAAAAGAGCTGAGAAGCATTTATTTTAAGTCTTCTAAAATTTTCTTAAGCAAGCATTTTATTCTGTGCTGGCTCCATAAATGCTTCTCATTAAGAATAGATAAATATTCCTAGTTTTGGATGAGTATCCAAAACTTAAGTATCTAATTGTTTGTACTATCATTAGTTTTACTGTTACCATTATTCTATTATTTAATGAAATAAGTGTTGTAATGTTGTATAAGCTTATAGTTCCCTCTGTATATTGCTTCACTATTGTCACAGAACATAGATGATAGGATCTTTTCTTCTTGAAAAAGTGGTCTTGTAGATTGCTTCCAATAGAAGATTTCATAGAGAACTAACTTGAATCTATTTATGATACAGTGTTTCCCACTTGTATATTTTTAGGAGAATTACTGTATTCCAAATGGATTCTAAACAATATTACAGAATAACAGAGTTGGAAGGGACCTTGGAGGTCTTCTAGTCCAACCCCCTGCACCACTTCAGACAAATGGTTATCCAACAGCTTCTTAAAAACTTCCAGTGTTGGAGCATTCACAATTTCTGGAGACAAGTTGTTCCACTGATTAATTGTTCTGTCAGGAAATTTCTCCTTAGTTCTAGGTTGCTTCTCTCCTTGATTAGTTTCCACCCATTGCTTCCCATATTGGCTTGTGGATGTTGTTGGTCTGGAGGCAAAATACTTTCAGGCGACCTCTTAAACTGATAAACAGTACCTCATAAGCCTGAGGCTCGCAAGCATGTGCAACTTATCTCCAGCCGCAGACCTTATTGATCTAGGATTGCTTAAAATCAGAGTCCCAACTACCACAAATGGGAAGCCTTTCCCAGCAGAGAAGACCCATCCTGACAAGGATATCAAATCAGTCCCTGTTCTGATGGGGAATTGGACTGTTAAAGCAAATAGGCATACCACCCTATCAGCATACCCATCCTTAACATAAATGTGGGAGTTTATATAATTTCCAGCTTTGTAGCCACAATTGTTGTGACACTGTTTGCTTTTGCACTACATACCCACACACACACACACCATGGCTGCTAATCAGATATAGGTAAGTGCTGCCTTTCAAGAGGTAAAGAGGGTTCTTTACTGTATCCCTGTCCCTGAGGCACAGTTAAAAGATATTTGCATAAGACTATGGGGAAAAAATGCAAACTTATTGAAACTGGTGAAATAGGAGAGGTTCATTTAGATCCAGTAAAATACCAGGCTAGAAACCGGGAGACTGTGAGTTTTAGTCTTGCCTGAACTATGAAAGCTGGCTGGGTGACCTTGGATCAGTCACTCTCTCAGCCCAACTCACCTTACTTACTGGGTTGTTGTTGCAGCAAGTTGGAGGAAGGAGTATTAGGTATGTTCACAGCCTTGACTTATCTATTTAAAAAATCTAAAATCTAAAAGTCTAAATAGTATGAGTCAGTATCTAACATGTTTAAAGAGCACCAGTTTGGAGAGTGCTATTTTACAGATTTGTGTCTGAGGGCATCAACTAAGTGTATCAACTAAGCTACTTGACTCAGTGAGGTCCTCAGGAAGCTGACAAGCATAAACATACATTCCTCTTAATAGCACACCTGGTGTTTTCTATGCCTGGAAATTAAAATTGCCTTCTATAGGTAAGGGTATCTATGGTGGAAAAAATCAATTGTATGATAGTACTTCATGATAAATGGGGGGGGGACAACTGCTTTGTAATTTTCCTTTGAAAATTCGCATGGAAATCATTTTCTGACAGTTTTCAAATTAGGGGTAATATATGATAACTCATTGAAGAGAAAAATAGTTTTAATTGTTTATTTCGTGGTTTTTCTAATGAGAGAAGAAATATTGAAACCTTTTGCTGACCAGTTTGATATGTGTGCTTAATACAAATAGCTATCCAACGATTTGACCTAAGAGTTTACATTTTCGCTTTTATCTAAAAAGGAATGGAAGTTCACAGCAGAGTTTTATAGGTGTAACCTTTATGACTGGGGTAGCAGCATGAGCTATCATATTTGCAAACATAGCGGGAACAAATTAGACAAATGGCATACGGAAATATTACTGAGATAAATAATTAACAGTAAATAAATAAAGCCTAATTAAAAATTCATTCTTAATTTCAGTGAAACAGGGAAGATAGGACAGTTTGGTACCATAAAAACAACATTCTTCAAAAGTGTTGTGGATGGGATTGGTGTTCAAGATTCTAGCCTGTTCGGTATTGTGTGGAAGGAAGTGGAAACTTAAAATTCAAGCCTCATTGTTGTTGTTTTCCTCCCCCTCTGTTTAAAGCTAGATGGCAATGGCTGGTTTGTGGATTGGGAATATCAAGCAGGAATGTTATTTAAAATCAGGTCACAGTAGTGGGGATGAAAGGCCTAAACAAAGTTCAGTGCCTTTAAATAGACATGAAATAGCCAACAACAAAAGCTGAAACTTTGTGATTTTTTTTTAAATTTCCATTCTAACATTTTATTTTTCATTCTTGAAGAGAGTGTCATATTTCAACCAGGCAACAAAGGATGATCTAAGATAAGATAGACTCCCCAGAAATCCTTTCTGCTGGGTTAATATTCAGTGGTATTTGTATGAAAATGAAGAAAATAAGTATGAAATACTAGTATCATGGATACTCATGAAGGGATGTCCTTTAATTTGGACTTTATATTTACGTTATTAGGACTGCAATAGTTATTTGCATTTCTATAAATAAAGTCATTAAATGTAGAGGAAATTACTTCTGAATAGATATGTATAATACACGATTAAATTCAGTTAGCTCTAATTAACTACTTTTACTTTGTATTGTAATAATCTCTTTTTTTCCATAATAGTTCCAGAATGAATGAAGGTTAGGGTTCATTAGAATAGAAGTTCAAATGACAAATTTTAACTATGCTTTATCTGAACCTGGTCACTTGTTGCATCAACCCAGTTTAGTTCTGTGATACACTAATTAAACTTTAATAAATTGATTGTTTTACATGTTCAGACTTGGCAGGAGGAAAAAAGTTCCATCACTGTATAGCTATGATACACTCTATGCTTCTTTGCATAAGAAACAGAAAGAAAAGAAAAAATAAATACTGTATAGAAGAAATTAATTACTATGTTGTCCAAAGCAGTGTGACCTGCTGGAGATAAAACTCCAGACATGTTCTTATTTGATGGTGAACTACCATTACAGTTCATTATCTTAATAAAACCATTACAACAAAATTATGATTGGGAGAAGCAAGGAAGGTTTTGATAAAATAATGAGGGGAAGAAAAGAGAATTTACTAGAAAAATATTGCTAATTACCTTAAGTGTGAGTGGTAAAGGGAATAAATGCTTTTATGGATTGGCATCTTTTTCTCACCCAATTCCCCCCTCCCCAGCATAATCTGAATTGAAAAGAATTAAACTGATCTTGTTTCCTGAAAATTCTGCTAACTCCTCCATGAAAAGATGAAATAAAAGTGTCCAACTGTGGCAAAGGGAGGCCAGCATAAATCAACTCACAATCCAAACTTGCATTTTTAGAGGTCATCAGAGAGGTTACGAGTTTTGCAGCATTTGAATGTACACTAAAATTAACTCCCAGGGAACATATACCAACCGTCTTCCAAGGGCTGAGTACAAGCATAGGGGGCTTTAAAGAAAAAATAACAGTTCACTCTTTTTTCTTGTTCCAGGTTTATTAATGCTAGAAGAAGGATAGTTCAGCCCATGATAGACCAGTCCAACCGAGCAGGCAAGTTTTCAATATTAACTGTAGCCCTGTCTTGCTGACAGAAAACATTCACAAGCCATTCACCAGGAGATCTCTTCTTGGTAAATAATTGGGAAATAATGCAGAGAATGGCTGACAATTAAAACAAAGTCCACCATGATTTATTTCAAAGTTAGTGGATTTAGTACAATTGAGCATATTTTGAAGGTAACCTTATCCTGTCAGCCATAAACTACATGGTTGCTTACTGAATCTTAATACCACACATACATTATTGTTTGTTTTTTTTTAAATATCTCTTCCCAGCTATTTCTGCTATTATGACACTCCCTGGTGCATGGCTAGATGTGGAATTGCTGTAAACTTTATTACCTGTCCAAAGGGCAAAAGAGTCACGGTGCTTGTGGAATTCAGTAAAGTTCAAAGACATTCAGTTAAGGTAGAACTACATGTGCTTTAATAAAGAAAGGCAGCTTATCTAGCTTTTAATGTTCTGTTAGAATCTTAAAATTCACGTTGTGCTGATTTTTTAAGTGGCTGAAGGTTTTTGCATCTGTATCTTCCACTTATCCTTTACTTTGGGATATCTGTATTTTGATATGTATGAACCTTATAATCATCACACTGACTTCTATCAAGATTCAAAAATAGCAAGGCTTTAATTCTTTCTGGATATTCTACATGTTTCTTTTTCCACGTTATTGCCAAATACAAGAATGTATCTTCCAGGCATTATTTGCATGGTGATTATTTTCAGGGAAGAAATACCAGCAAGACTAGCCAAGATTATCTACTCTTAAAGATTATTTAAACATTGGTTAAGTATCTGTACATCTTCCTGGTCAATCTACAAGACTCATAAAATGCCCTGCAGTGACTGAAGCAAAACCTTAAGAGGAGCAATGGAGCTAGTGGTGCCATGCCATGGTCTCTGCATGCATTTCAAAGTCTGATGATTTAAACTTATAAACATCTACGTAGAGTGGGGTCATATTATTCACCCCGGAATTCTTCAGCATTTGTGGACTTGATGAAAACATTCCTAAAATCTTTTCATGCGCTATGGCATTGGGATAAATTTCTCCGTTCTGTTTTCCAAGGAGCCTAGCCTAATAGATAAGTGAAAGAAATGAAAAAGGGACTGCTGCTTCTTCAGCAACACATGGTATTTCTCGTTGAGAGAATGGTCCATAGAGAAAGGCATTGCCATTCTCAATAAGAAAAACCACAGGTTGCTTATTGCAACTCTGCCTCTGCTTAAAGCAGTGGTAGGGTTGTTTTTTAACTGCTAGCCCTCCTCCCCACCCCCACTCCCCCAACAGCAGCTCTGGAATTTTTATTTATTGTCTAATATTCTTCCAAAATGTGAGCCGCTTTCCCCAGCCATCTCCATTTATGGCAGAGAGATGGTCCCAAGCAATAAATATCTTTATTGAAATGGGGGAAGGAATCATTTTTGACCCAGCCAAGCATTACCAATCTTTTTTTCATTGAGATTTGTATATATGTATTTGAGCAGACATTCTTATGCACGTCTGTAAAGAGTGCAAGTTCTATTGTCTAAAAAAAAAAAGAACACATTAATGAGGAATGTGTTTCCACACAGGACTAACTGCTACACATAACAGGTTTAGGGATAATTGAAAACCTTTACTAGACTCCCATAAATATTAATTCATTATTTCCAACTTGGTGCCTTATAGTTGTTGCTTTTTTACTTGCAAATTATTGTTAGGACTGACAAGAATTACAGATCAAAATATCTGGATAGATTCAGATTGAGAAAAGTTGTAAAAGAACACGAGTTTGCAGTTGCATTATTATTGTACATGCATAGAAAATTAATTTCGAAGACCACTGATCCAGCTTTGTAAGGCCTGTTTCAGAAAACATAGTCATAATATAGTGTGTTTGCATTTTTGGCTTAGCCTGATGTACAAATGTATCCAAGTGGTACGTAAACCATGGCTTGTATTTTCTTTGGGATGGATTCATGCATCGCACTAAGCCAAAACCAAAATGTGAGTTATCTGTGAATATTTAAAACTATCCATAATAAAATTCATAGATGGTGTCTGGGCAGACAGGTGTAGATACGGAGTGCTTGGCTCGTAATCTGGCTGCAGCAAAGAATTAATTTCATATGGGGGAATTAATTTCATATGGGGGCACATGGGCTGGGAAAGCAAGAGGCAGCTGTTAGATACCCTTATGTAGACTCATATTTCCCTTTATTGATTCAGATGAGGTGGTAGAGGACTAAAGAAGCTATTAATCTTTTTTCTGTAAGGTATGAGGAAGGTATAAAAAAAATAACTGTTTCTCAATTAAAACAGCTGACACAATAGCAATAACTTTAACCTCCAATGTGTCTGGAAATGAACTGATCAGTTCCTTCCAAGACAACTGATCATTTTGCTGATAAAGAGATACTAAGCAATTTCCTGCACCTTTTTAGTAAGCCAAGGAACACCTTATAACCCAGATGGACAACCAATGGGAGGTTTTGTGATGGATGGTCAACAGCACATGGGAATCAGAGCACCAGGTAAGAGTTGCCATGCACTTTCCTCCGAGTCCTAATGTGTCAACAATGCCATTTCTTCACACTGTAAACACAGGTAACTCTGCCTCATCCTCTGCTGCACTTGCCTTGCCTTGCCTTTTCCTGTCTTCTGGTGCACTTGAAATATGACCTAGGGACAAGACAGGGATCTTTTCCACTCTTAATGTCTGAATATTCCTTGAGCCTCTGGTATATCTGTGTTTTTAAGGGTCTTTTGGCACTATCTGTTGACTTTGCTCATTCTCTGGCATCTTCTTGGATTTTTTTATCTCCCTTCTAGGACCTATGAGTGGAATGGGCATGAATATGGGCATGGAGGGGCAATGGCACTACATGTAACCTTCATCTAGTTAACCAATCGCAAAGCAAGGGGGAAGTAAGTACAAATGGGGTCGTTATCTTCACTGTGTTCTGGATTCTTCCCTTCTTGCATTTTTCTTACATTCTCCTTGCCCATAGTTTCATGCTTGTTCATTTCTTTCCATGAAATTCTTGGTTTCTGTATACTCTCTCTCTCTCTCTCTTGATCAAGCTTTCAGTTTAGAAAGCACTGTATATGATGTACATTTATCCCTGTATGTTGCTATTATACAGTACTGACCACATGACAAAACAAGAAACAGCCAAGAGGAGAGAGAGGGGAGGAGTTGTCATAGTAACAGACTGATTTGCAAAATGTAAGCAGTCTGCAGCAGTGCAAGGAGACGAAAGAGCATGTCCCCAAAGTGTCATAAATCTGTCTAACCACAGTTGATGCATGAGTTACATTTCTACACTAACCTGCAAGACACCAAAAAGCTAAAACAGAAACTTCTTTTTAGGTAGAAGAAACAGAAGCTTCGCTCAAGATATGCAGTTCTGTAATTGTGAAACTTTTTAAAAAGTTTTATTTCTCTTTGTCTGGCTATCATAATGGGATTATGCAGGGCAAAGGGAAAAAAAGAGAATACCAAACCGAGGTGCGCACAGCAGGCTATGGAGCTTAGCCCAGGCTAATTGACTATATCCAAATTAAGTATGCCATCAGTTGCAGTGTGACAAATGGATTTGACTTATTCAATGTACTAAAATAGAGATCATTAATGCAATCTTCAGTGGCAAGCCTAGTGAAATAAGCCTGCAAACACTGTCCCAGTTCTTTGCTCTTGTCTTTTAAAAGAGAAAGGGCTGTTTAAAAAAATAATAATAAGGCAATATAAAAAATATCAGTGCATGTTAAATATTCCCGGAGTTGTTTCATCCCCCCCCCCCCCCGTAAAAGTGGGAACATTGCTCATGACATCTTTTTGTGCATGCCTTTCAGTACTTTACCATACCATTAGAAATTACCAGGGTGGATGCTGCTTCCCAGCCATTCTGCAAATGTTAGTCAAAAACAAGTTTTTAACAATTAGCTTTGAAAACATTCCCGGTCAGCTTGGGAATGCAACTAGGTTATTATCTCATTATGGACATTTTTCTAGCTTAGTTAATTTCAATATTGTTTCTTACTTTCTAGGTCAATTAAATTTTAAATGATGTATTTTATGCTTTGTGGCCAATTAAATTAATAGGTTATTACAAAAATCATCCTTTTTTATTAAACAGCTGTGAGTACAGTATATTTTATAACCAATTTTCATTAGTTCAAAAATGTTCCTTTAGGCTAGATTAAGCAGCGGTTCATTGCTAGAGTCTGGAGACCTGATTCTAAGGTGTTCACAGAATTCACAGTGCACTATTACTTAGAACTCAAGCCAATTGAACCTACTTAGCAATAGAGCTATGCCTTTCACCCTTGATGATTATGGAGCTTATAGCTCTCAGAAACAATACATCTGTCAGTTTCCATCAAGTACAGCAATCCATGCAGAAGGCAGAGGCCCACCGAAAGCTGGAGGTTGATTGTCTTAGGCCCATTTTTTTTCTTATTGTTCTTAAAAATCACTGAAAGGTTGACTGAGCTCTGCTTTTTTCCCTCCGATAAAAACAATCTCAAAGAAGGAATTAATTGATATCGGTTATTGGGTTTTGTGCATTTTAAAACAACAGGTTTGATTTAGAAACCATCCTTTATCATGGTATCAATTTCAGCAAGAGAGGAGGCCATGCGGCTCAGCACTATCTTTTTTTTTTTTAAATTCCATTTGTAGCCTAAATAAAAAAGAAACCAGGAATGATATTTGAAGTTACTTAAACCAGTTATCCTTCTCAGAACACCATATTATTTCTTGCAAAGAACCCTATTTCATTATATTTTACCCAAAAGAGATTATGCTTCTAAAAATCAGAGAAAATAAAGGGATTGTATTCAGGAACTGATGTCAAACATTTTCTGTAGCCCACATGTCCATATCAAATACTAGCTGATGACCGGGCGCTGCCTGGGTATTTTTTTCATCCTAATCACCCCCGCCTCCCGCGCATGTGCGCACGATCCCCTCTGATGGTCATTTCGAAAAATCCTTTCTTAGTGAGCACCTAGAAGCCAAGAGGAACATAGGTGGCAAATTTCAAGTTTGTAGGCTTTACAGTTCTGGAGATTTCGTGATTACGGCGTGAGTGGTTTTCGCCTTTATAGATATATATATAGATGGGCATGTGGATTATTTTCTGTGGGACACATGCCTGCATCTGACAAACACTTAAAGGACAGACAAGAAGCTTCTTTTATTCAAAATGTTTCATAGTATATAGTTCACAGAGTTCTTATACATTAAGCTTAGGTTATACTTTCCATTCTGCAAAAGATTACCTTCCAAGCATAATAGTAATCCTCTTCTGGGGGGGGGGGTACTGTACACAAATGTTTGTTTTAGTGTATGTGTACCTGGGTTGTTTTTTCAATGGTTCAATTCTCTAAGCATAGTTTCAGTACAAAGCCATTAAAAAGGGGCCTCGACCATATTAGAGACAGTCCTCGTTTAGCAACCACAGTTGGGACCGACAACTCGGTTGTTAAGTGAAGCAGTCACAAGGTGAAATTGCAACCGTGCTTACAACCTACTTTCCTTTGCTTCACAGACCTGTGGAAGTCATAACTGTGAAGCTTGGTGGTAAAGTTACTTTTTCATCACCATCGTAACAGTGGCTAAAAGAGGCAGTTGCTAAACAAGGACCGCCTGTAAACAGTATTGCTGTATTTCAATCAATCCAAGCTGATATTCACAAGTTTCTCTTTTTCTTTCCCCCAGGACTGCAAAGTATGCCAGGGGATTATGTGTCTCGGGGTGGTCCAATGGGCATGACAATGGGACAGCCAAGTTATACACCACCCCAGATGCCCCCCCATCCAGCACAGTTGCGTCACGGCCCCCCCATGCATCCTTACCTTCCGGGACACCCCCACCACCCAGCAATGATGATGCATGGTGGACCACCCCACTCTGGAATGCCGATGTCAGCGACTAGCCCCACCATGCTCAATACAGGAGATCCAGCAATGAGTGGACAAGTGATGGACATTCATGCTCAGTAGCTTAAAGGAATATACTTTTATTTTCATGAACGGCAAATTTGAAATATTGTCGTTCTACCATGACTTAATGGAGTTCCATTCTTGGCATCTAATTTGGACCAAGGAACAATCAGATTGTCTTTATAGGGACCCTGAAAAGCAGGAAAAACACACCAACTGAAGTCAACTTCTGGGGACAAGAAAAATAACTATATAAGGCAACAGAGTTGAATATTGTAAAATGCTATTATTCTGTTATCCATATTACGTTCTTTCTTATAGATTTTTTAAGAAAAAAAAATGTGAATTTTTTTCCACACTATGTGTGTTGTTTCCATAACTCTTCACTTCCTGCAGAAGCCTCCTTACATTTAAAAAAAAAAAAGCCTTACAGTTATCCTGCAAATGACAAAAAAGATTTATTTGCAGGAGTTTTAGAGCATTAAAATATCTATGTCAGGCAGAAGAACATTTCTTCTATCCTAGGATTTCAGCCATGCACTCTGTATTTCTGTTTTTTTCCCACATATCTATCTTTCTCTCTCTCTCTCTCTCTCTCTCTCTCTCTCTCTCTCTCTCTCTCTCTCTCTTTCTCCCTCTCTTCCCCCCACTCCCTGCCTGGGGCGTGAATTTGCATGTCTAATTCATTTACTCACCATATTTGAATTGGCCTGAACAGATGTAAATCGGGAAGGATGGGAAAAACTGCAGTCCTCAACAATGATTAATCAGCTGTTGCAGGCAATGTCTTAAGGAGACTGGTAGGAGGAGGCATGGAAACCAAGAGAAAAGTGTGTTTGACCTTGTCACATCAGAGCATCATTATCCCCATGAAGCAGCAGCAGCAGCAGCAGCAGCAACCACCTACATCACTTCCTGTTTTATGCCTCTCAAACCATGAACTGAAGAGTTATTTTTACTATGTTGACTTTATTTTTTTTCGGCAAAGCATCAGTCGTGCATTTTTCCATAGTCCCATCATGGAGCATATATGTATACATTGTAAATAAATTTTGTGCAAAAAGGACTGGAAAAATGAACTGTATTATTGCTTTTTTTCCCCTCTTTTCTTTTTCTTCTTTCTCTTTCCTTCCTTTCTTTCTTTCTTTCTTTTTGTAAAAGTAGCAGTTTGGTATGAGTTGGCATGCATACAGATTTACTAAGTGGGATAAGCTAATTATACTTTTGTTGTGGTTAAACAAATGCTTGTTGATAGCCTTTTTTCTATCAAGAAACCAAGGAGCTAATTATTATTAATAATCATTGCACATTAAGTCTTAGAGTTTCTGACTGAAACTGTTTGGATTGTACAATAACTCAAAGCCCAGCTGTAGTAGTTCAAGTGCAGTAATGAAACTGAATCTAAAATAAAAGCAAATTATTTTTGTCACGCTGGCTCAACTGCTTGAAAATTTTATTTTTTCTGCCCAAGCCCTCTAAAATTGTAGCAATTTGCTAGCAACTATTCCAGTCTCACTCTCTCAAAATAATTTTAGCACTAGGCAGCTTGAGTAATATTTTTTAAAGTAAAGTATTTTATATGGTGAACTTTCCTAGTCCTGTTTATTTATTTTCAAGTGATTTCCAAATCTTTATTATTAGATGCTAGTAATTCCAAATCAAAAAAGAACCAATTGCACAAGATTAATGAATGCTGTTATCTAATATATTTGTTATTTGAATTAAATTACTCTAGGATGTAAATTAAATTTTACTCCTTAAAATGTTAATGTTGATTACAAAAAAAAATTGCCAGTCATTATACCTGAATTAGTGCATTTACTTATAGTAAAAGATGTTACACTTTAAAAATCCAATGTTCATAAATCTGGTTGCTGCAAATGGCTGCAGATAGAAATACTGACCGATTTTCCAGCATAGTTGTATATTCTGCTCTGCAGCCAACTGGTTAACTAGAACCAAATAACATGCTTAGGTTTACAATACCTTATAATTTTCTTCTAAATAATATTACAGCTATAGAAAGTTTCCTAAGGGCATGGGAAAAAAAGAAACTTTCACTAAGGCAAACTAATAAAAAAAACCTATTTTAAAAAAAAGATTTAATGGTAAACTGCTTGATAGGAACAAAAGACCTCAGTGGTGAGAACTATGATGTCTGCCATTCACACAGATGTCACCCCATAAAACCGCCTGTAACAATTCCCTGTTTATATTTAAAAGGGAGACCAGTTGTTTGGTGACTACTAGGCAAAGTTTGATAGATTGGTTTATCTACTGCTTGAAGCACTTGGAGAGCATTCCCACTCTATCCAGCTAACATCTCAAATGTTTAAAGAAAAGCCAGTTGATAAGACAGCACCGTCTGCATGTAGGAGATACACACTCCCCACTGTCCAGAATTTGAATTTAGCATTGGACACAAGTCCTGGGACTAAACCCCACAAATAACTATAACTACTCCTATATAAAGCAGTTTGTTTCTGCTCAGAGCCTGACTTGAAGCTTTATTTTATAGTCATAAAAAAAAAAGAGTCGTTTTATTTTCTGTGTTCTCTGTCTCTCTTAGTGGAAGGCATGCAGTTTTCAGAGTGTGACTTTGCTAGTAATTAATTACTATTTGCTTACTTTCTCCATTGGGGAGGGGGGAAATTTTGTTATCTGATGTGTGTGTTAAAGCTGAGAATCACAATGCCTTAAGTTGCACTGATGTTGAAACAGCCACTTAGATCGTAGATAGTGATTCGGATATATTCCAACAAAGATCGAGTCATTTGCATTAATGGAGGGAGGGGCGTGGCTGTCTAGGAAACTGCCAACCAATCAGTGATTTAAGAAAATCAAATGTTTAATATAGGTCCTTCTCAGCCTTTCTTTGCTCAAAGGAACTCCTTCCAACTTTAGAGATGGCTGGGGAGTTATATCTTTCTTATCCCTGCAATACCAAGAAAAATTAGGAATACATTTGCTGCCAAAGTTAGGTCTTGATAGCCTTGCCCATGTTTTATTTTCAGGAATGGAGCAAAAACTGTATGTGCTATTAAAGTTTTGGACGGAAAAGAATCTTTTTTAAAAAAAAAATAGATCCCCCCCCTTTCATTTACAGTTATTTTTTACTCGAAAAATATAACCAAGGCAGTCGCATTTGGGGGTTACTCTTAATCAGCTGCAATTATAGCACATTAATGAATAATACTCTCAAAGAATATTTTTTTTGTTTTGTTATTGTTCGTCACATGTTAGACGGCTTTTACAGGCAAAGGAAAGAGAAGTAAACGGGTTACAAATAGGGAATTATCCCTCGTTTAGCATTAAAATTCATTTAGATAAAATTGCCACAAACATTTAAATGGAGAGATTAGTTCCCCCTCACGCCTTATTGCACACTCTCAATGGCTCCGTTAAGAACATTTTATACGTTGGAAATTCCGCCTTCTCAGGCTGCTGGCTGTTTCCTAGTTACCCACATTCAAAGCGAAGGCAGCAGCGACAGAAGAGAGGGCTGGGGGAAGGGAGAGAAGTTGGGTTCCCCCCCCTCTTTATCACACTCCCCCCTCCTTTTTTTTTTTTTTTTTTTTTTCCATTCCGCTTTTTTTTCTTTTTTTTTTTTTG
>QLTV01002975.1:7900-28245 GCA_003457575.1 Thermophis baileyi | reverse complement strand
GGGCACCTCCCCTCTTTTCCCCGCCCCTCCCTCCTTTTTTTTTTTTTTTTTGGCAACCAGACCGCAATTCATCCTCTTAGATTTGTTGGAAGTAAAGGGGAAAATAAATAACAGGAGATTATTCTCTCTTTGGACACCCAGTTACCCTATATGGAAAAAAGAAGGCGCCGCTGTTACTCTTTTTCTGTCTGGCTCTCCTTCGCCGCCGGCTCCCCCTCGCTCGCTTCCCCCCACCTCCCAACCTGGGAATCAAAAGTTTTGAGTTGGATCCGTCCATCGCAAAGCGATCGAGATTAACGTAGGTCCATATCGGGGTGCGGACCGCGGGCTGGAGCGAGCGAGGGCATCACTTGATAAAAGTTCTGACTCGCGCCCATTTGCGGCACTCGCGCGGGGGGGGACGGGACGGGGGGCCAGGAAGCGATCAAGCGGGCTGCTGAAATGCATCTTTGGGTTTGTTTGCACTGAAAAATCTCTGGAGGGATTAATTTGAAAACAGATCAGTTGTCTTCCACCTTCCTCCTCCCGTTCCTTCCTTCCTTCCCTTCCTTCCTTCCTTTTCTTTGCCTCTCGCTGCCACCCGCTGCAGAGCCAAAGGAGACGTAACGTCAGCTTCGACTGCCATCTTTTGGGGATTTGGAAAAACGATTCCCTCGCTTTCCTTTTCCCGATATTCCTCTACCGCCGTCCTTCCAAACCTCCGGTCTGAAATAAAAGAGATTCCGCTCTAGCCGAGGATAATAAAATTCGGGGTGGGCATTCTTGCAAGGGATTGGCTTGCAGTTGCGCATGGAAATCGTTTTAAGTCGTCGACCGAGGAAAACTTGGCGTGGGTGCTTCGCTGCAGAAGAGCTCCGCCGATCCTCGGGCTGTTTCCATTCCTGCTCGGCCAAGCGCGGAACTATTTCCCTCCCCCCACCCCCGGGGGAAAAAAAAAAAACCACCGTAAAAGTTTTCTGTTCAAGCTTTTGCTTTACGGGAAGGGAAACAAGCCCCTGCCTCCCTCCCTCCCTCCCCCGCTTTCCCTTCCCTGCGAGATTGTCGGACGAGGCCGCATGCGCGGTGGGGCTCCTGGACTGATTCTTCAGTCGGTGCTTGTCGCGGCTGCCGTATATTAATATGAGCTAGTGTCGAAAGAAATGAAGAAGTGAACCGTCCGCCTGGTCGGTGCGCGTTGTGGGAAGGGGCTGCTTCAAAAAGAAAGAAGGTGGGACGGCCACTTTGAGACTCTTGCGGCCGTGTTTGGACGTTTCCCCCAAGTTTAATAGTGCTTTCTTACAACGTTTCAAGCACGTGTTCCAAGATTGGGGTGAGGGCGGTTGATTTGAATCAATACTGTGTAAGAAAGTGTGGGTCCGGTCCACAGTAACACTGGCCGGCCGCTCCTCCTCAGCAGAGAGAGCAGCACTTGACCAGCCCCTCGTCCTGTCTTTTTTTTGTTTGTTTGTTTTTTTGTTTTGTTACCGTGCTGGGTAGAGAGAAGCGCCAGCGTGCGTGCGTGGCCTGCCTGCGCGCGTGCGTGCGTGCCTCCGCGAGAGAGGCATCTGGGGATAGGTCGAGCCTGGCGCTTCTGCAATTGCCGCCATCTCTCCCCCTGAGGAAAGCGAGGCTGGCCGCGTCGTACGCCCGCCGTGCCCTGCTCGTTACAAAGCCAAGTCCCCTCCTCAGGGGTTTATAGGGAGGAGCGGGAGGGCCCCTAGCCACCGAAGGCGGCCAGTCCCTGTCCCTGACCGGCCTCTCTTCTCAGGTATAAGAGGCGGAGCTCTCGGGAGTCGGCCAAAGGCGCCCCCGGTTCTCTTTCCTTAGCCGCAACTCTGGTCTGGAAAAAAAAAAAAAAAACAATCGCTCGAAAGGCAAAGCCGTGGTCGGTCCGAAGTGAATTGGGGCTCATCTCGGCCGGGAAAAAAAAAAAAAAAACAATCGCTCGAAAGGCAAAGCCGTGGTCGGTCCGAAGTGAATTGGGGCTCATCTCGGCTCCAGCGTGGTCTCTATTTTTACTGTCTGGTTTGACTCCGCGCACCCCCAAAAACAAGAAATCCGGACGAAGTGTTAACAAAGGTCCCCTGCGAAACTCCTTTCGCTCTGGCCCTCGAAACCCGAAAAAGAGAGGGAAGGAAAAGGGCCTCAGAAAAAAAGGGAGACCTATCTGTACTCTGAGCAGGTCGTCCGCAGTACGTGCCTGTTACGAAAAAAAGAACGTCGGGCTGTGGGAAGCCCCCCCCCCATCCCTTCTGGCCCACCACCACAATCTGGGTCTCTCTCTATCCTGCCACCCACTCCGCCCGCAGCCTCCCCGGAGAAAGCGCAAGCGCGGGGAGAGCGAGTCCCCCCTTTTTTTTTCACCATAGTCTCCGTGGCCTCCGCTTCTCACTCCGGAGTCCAATCTTGTCGTCCGGGCCCACCACCTGGCCTTGGACTTTTCCCCGCCGTCTACTCTCAACCCTCCCTGAGGGCACTTCGGGAACCAGAGGAAGCGAAAGTCAGAATCCCGTTCGCTGAGGCGGGAGGCTTCCACTTGTGCAAGTTTCCGCGCGGTGCCTCCGTGTGTGGCTGTGGTAAGAGAGGGAGACGCGGAGCCCGAACAAATAATTTTCGGCTCTGCCAGGTAAAAAGCAGGGTCGATGTGGACAGTTCGAGAGTTGTCGCCTCACGTTTGATCGCCTCGCCGCTTGCCTCCCGAAAGTCGCGCAACCGCGAGAACGTGTGAATGTGCGTGGGCTTCGAGGAATCCCCCTAAAACGCCCGCGGGGAGCTGACTGGAGCTTTTCCAGCCAAGTGTCAGCCTCCGGCGAAAGTCCCTGAAGTGTCCCGGAAAACAAAGCTAAAGCGAGTGCTCTCTTCTTCCCTGCTGCCCGGTCCCAAATCTAAGACGAGGGGGCGGAGGGGGGGGCGTTGCCCCTCCATCTCCAGACTGTGGAGACCCCCCCCCCGAGAGGAATGTAGGAAAATGCTGTGGGCGTTTGGGAGGAGATGTTGAGATTTCCCCTCTTTCCTCCAAATGCGAGGTGGTGGGTGGTTAAATAATTCTTTAATAATCCGTCGCGCCCATATTCGCAAAATTGCACCTTTCCTTAGAAAGGTAGATTTTTTTTTACTTCTCAGGTGCTACTACGGTGTCTGATTTTATAAGGATATGGATGCCCCCTCGTAAAGTTAACAAAATGAAGCCGTTCTCGGCTGATTACACCACCTCTCTCTTTGAGCCCAAACTCAAATAAAATGCGGGCAATATACGCGCGGATTCACCAGAGTCTAACAAGGGTAAATGAACCGAGGACAGGCTTAGATTTTGTTCGAATTCTAGTTCGACTAAATGAATATTTGCTTTTCTCTTCCTCCTTCAGTAGTACATAAAATAAACGGCTATTCAGCCAGTTTCGAGACTCTCCTTTCCAGCTCAAGCACCTTGATGAAAGCCCTAATAAAAAGAATATCAGAGGGCTTCCAAGGACAAGAAAAAGGGTACGATTATCACTCACTCTCCCCTTTCGAGAAGGTTCGTGTGAAGGATTGTATCTGAACCTTTTTGGAAACTTGTTTTCCCCCACCCCCTCCTGGAATTAGCCCGTGTGATATACCTGCGTTTTCTCCTTTTCTACGTGTGACTTTGCTGGGATTCCAGTCGGTATCTGGAAGATTTCACACACACACACACACACCTTTTTTTTTTTTTTTTGCTTATAAAGACACAACTATTACAAGGAGGTGGAGGGTACTATTCCCTTGTAAATGTGCGTATGAATATGTGTAAAAGGTGGGGGGGAGAGAACAGAGAAATGGAGCGACGAAGGTGAAAGGGAGAACCGAACCCTCTAGCCGCACAGAATATTTGTCCCAAAAGGCGGATAGCGGGAGGTCTGCTTTGAAAGGCTTTGCGAAGTCCTTCCTGCAAGGTAGTTAATAAACTCCTAAGCAGTCAGCAGCTTTCTATTTTATGTAGTGGACGGAGAAAGTCTTCCAGGGCTTTAATGTGTGAAATAACTAAATGCCTGTGTGGCAGCTGTTTCTAAAGCCAAAACTAACTCTTTGGAAGAAGGGGAGAGGAGAGGGGAGACGAAAAGACTGCTCATTTTTTTTCCTTTGATGCCATTTTGGATGTCATCTGTTTCCTTGGTGACTGTGTTCAGCCCCCCAAAGCCCCTGAGCGCCTGGATTGTTCGGAAAAAAAGCATGCTATTTCTGCACCGTCATTTATCACTGTCACCGCATAATGATTCCCCTTGCAGCTCCTTATTGATGTTTGTAATTGCATTATCTCATAAAGGGGAGGGGTGAGGTGGGGGGGAGAGAGATGATCAATGAAACTGAACTGTGCATTTTGGGGTCAGGAGATACACAAGTACTGTTTGTGCGTACACACACACACACACACACACACACACACACACACACACACCACAGAAACAGAAGAGCTGTTCTGAATTGGGGGTTGGTTGGGTGAGTGAGTGAGGGTGTTCTTGTGTTCGCTACCTGATTGTACAGGAAAATCGTCATTTTCCTCGCTTTCTTTTCCCGACGTTTAGGTAAACTTTTTGCTGAAATTCAGAACCGCTCCCTGCCTTGCATTTCAAGGAAGGAAGGAATAGTCCCGTCTGGTGAGAAGTGTGCTCCGCTGTCACAAGTGGGCAGAGGAAAGTAGTGAATAAGCACATGACCCTCCTTTTCTTTCTCTCTCTCTTTAATATTCCCCGTTCCTTGCAACTACCCCCTTTTCCCCCTCTCTTGATAAAAGGAGCACCAAAGAGTAATTGGCAGACACACTATCTGGGAACTATCTTCAGCACCGGCCTTTTTTCCTAGCTCTTCCAGCGAGACCCCGCTTTTCTGCCACTAGTGTTTTCCGCTTAATGAATGTGGAGCGCAAATTTAAGGCGGATCACCTCCCAGCTTCTCTATTTCCCTCCAAATAGCTGACGATTCGCTGTTTTGTCCCCTTACCTGAGTAGAAAGAGTAAACCAACCTGCTTTCTGAAACTCGAAACTGGGACCAACCCTTCCCAGCTCATCCTCATGAAATGGTCCCGTTACCAGCTGGCAAGGGGGAAAAAAATCCTGGCTAGCTAAACAGAATGGCATATTGGCTCGGCGTGAGATTAGGGCATTCCGCGAAGAAATAAAGCCAGAAGGTTGCAAGGAGTGGGAATAGAAAGGGGAGCCGTTGATGTGAGAATGTGCTTTTGCCGAACCGAAAATGGACTTGTAAGCCCTTTGATTTGACCGCGGATCCTGTTGATTTCAACGGAACCGAAAAGATCCTGATTGCAATGCGTCATTCCTGCTCCCCTCTTTAAATTGCCCTCTCGGGATCGTGCAGCGATCTCTCAACGGTGCCAAGTTTGTTAAGCCTGGGCAATGAAGGAGTATCCAAAAGGTCCTGCCGCGTTTAAAGCCCAGGTTTTGGAAATTTGGAACTCTTTTCTGCATTTGATAATCTTTCTCTTAATCATCCTTCCCCTCCCCATCGCCCCGGTTTTTGGATGGGACGGATAAGTAAAAAAAAATGCCAAACAGACAACACATTTCATTTAAAAAAAAAAGAAATTACTTGATTGCGATTCCCTTCTTTAGATTAAATTGCATATCTTTCTTTAGATAAAAATTGCCTCTGAGCACCGTACTGCACTTAACTCCCATTCCCACCTTGGTCGAGTTTTATATTTCATCCTGTCCATACAGTTGATCGTAGCCGCTTTGGCTAGGCACCACCCAAGCACACCTCCACTTAATCCGGTGTCCCCAGGCCTGTTTGCCAAATGCCAACTTCACTTCTGTGATACCTGAGTCCGGGCAAATTCCCTTAGAATTAAGGCACAAGGCTTATTGGGAATACATTGCTAGAGAAGGGAGATTTAATTGAAGGCAGAAAGATGCTTCAATATCCCAATAAGAAATAAGAACGCGCCTCTCCTTTCAATCCAACCCCCGCCACGCCCCCGTACCAAAAAGAGCGGGGGGGGCCCTGTATTTAGACTTCAGAGTCGAACCATTGCAAATGGATGGAATTGCTAGCATAAACACAGAATTGCACCTATTCTCTCTGAATGGTGAGGGGAGGTAATCATGTTAACACAGGCACCAATTTTAGCTGAGTGGGTTGGGGGAATCCTTTGCACTCCAATGTCCTTGACTTAGACTACCAGTGAAAATTTGCCAAATTGCCAGCAGTAGTACATAAACAACACCTAGTTTTTCTTCTCTTTTTTTCCATTTTTTTTTTTGGGGGGGGGGGGGGAGAACAAAGAGGAAAAGGTACCCGCCAGGCGAAGCTGCTTGGTTTAGAAGGTCTTTGTCACAGCTTTGGAGCTGCACCTTCCTTTGGTTCTTATTTCAGTCTGAAAGTAAAAGTAAAAGTCACTTTGGTGAGATTCTCCTATTTTTATAAATCTAGTCGTTCTCCCACCTCCAGCCGCCTTTCCATCAGTACTGCAGCTATATAAACAGAAACACTCTTGGCTGTATTTCGAAAGAACCGCTTGATATGGATCACCATGCGAATGTTATGCTATGTTTGAATTACATTTTCGGAGGACTTCCTCTTCCTTCTCCCTACCCCCAATAAATTAATCAAAATGAGTCGTTCATCCAGAATAATTTTAAAAGAGAGGAGGAATAATATTTCATGCCAGGAAATCTTGGTTAAAATAATGAAAAATCACTCTCAGCTTAGAAATTATTTATAGAACAAATCTTACATTAACATTAAAAAAAACATATAAACAACAGCTGCATCAACAACAAAACCCCTCCTGATTTACAGTTATTAAATATTTGATTGTCATGTTAATGCTTCATATTCTACCTTTTATTTGCATTTTAATCTATGGAATATTTACAGTATTTTTGCTTTTTTTTTTTTTTGCCAGTGATTGATTACAGATGGGGGAGGAGCAAAATGACCTGCAAGCTGGCTTTTCCTGCCCCTCCCCCTTTCGCTGTTTACGAAGCCTTTTCCAACAATGGTAATGCAACCAGGACAAATAAATTATGTCTTTTCTAGACGTCAGAGAAATGCTGTTCCTTTTCCTCCCAAATACTTATTTTTATACTCCTCGACCCCCAGCATGGTTTTAGGTAGCTGCTTTTCTGATTTTTTAAAATATTTAAAACAATTCTGATGTTTTTTATCAAATGAAAAAGCAACTATGAGCTTGAGAATAAATGTTATTAAGAATGTTAATGTCTTCCTTTTTCTTTTCTTCCTTCCTTCCTGCTTTTTTTTTTTTTTTTTTTTTTTTTTTTTGTTTTTTTTTTTTTTTTTTTTTTTTTTTTTTTTTTTTTTTTTTTTTTTTTTTTTTTTTTTTTACAGCTTTAAGATGAAAAGTTCCAGAATCACTAGAAATACTCTCGGTTGCATAAGTCAGCCTAAAGTGTGTTGAGAAGAGGTCGGACAGTCTCCTGTTGCCAGACAAACAACGGAAGACAAAAGAAACAGCCACAACCGTTTCTTCCTTGTTTAATTTCTTGGAGTAATTTGTCCAATGCCTTTTCGGGCAGTTCCCAAGGTCCAGTTATTCGGTGGGGCCTAATCCAGTCTCTGAAATTTGGGCAGTGGTGACCCACTTCTGTCCTAAACAATGATTAAACGTGTCTGGCAGTTGGGGGGCAACTTTGATTTTTGAGATATGTGTCTATTATATATATATGTATGTGTGTGTGTGTATATGTGCGTGTATGTATATGTATGCATACACACACACACACACACAAATTTATCGCAGAACCGGTGGTGATTGTGGGGCCTCACATGCTAACTGCCGGGTGAAGGGAAATCCATATGAAAAACGGGCAGGGGGGAGCAGTGACAGGCAGATTTGATAGATTGCTCTTGTTTTTTGTTTTTTTGTTTTTATAGGAAGGAAGCAAAACCACATCATTGTCTCCGCGAAATGGCTCGTTTCCTGACTCACCTCTCTTATCGAGGTGCCCGTTCACACAGACCTGGCTCCCAAGCGGAGAGGTGACCAGTCCGCCAGTCTGCAACTTCCCGTTTAATGAAACCTCTCTCGCTTGCAAACCGGACCAAAGAACTTGAAGGCAATTTTATTGCAGCTAAAACCGGCGCTGGCTTGTTCCCTCCGTGCGGCTGTGCTCTTGGGAGTGGATGAAGTTGAGGGGGAGAAGGGGCGCTCGTGGTCGTTGTCCTGCCAATGCCGCACCCCCTTCGCTTGGAAGGCTCGCTGGGACTCGTTCCCAAGAGTCTTAAGAAACGATCTTTTGTAAAGTCGGGGCGCCAGACAACCACTAAATTACTCCCCACTCCCTTAACAGCAAAGAGTTGAACCTTAGCCCTCGACAGCAAAAATGTACTACGGACCAGCGTTTTGAAATCCGGAATAAGGAAACTATAGCGCAGGAGCCTCGCTCCAGCAAATTGGTGTGACCGGACGGGACAAGCTTCGCCGTGGGAGACACAACTGCCAGATACAGATCACTACGTGGGGATAATTCATGGGATAAGAAACCGATTGTGGGGTCCCAGGTAGAAAACCCAGCCACCGGGGCCAGGTGTTTTAAGAGTTGGAAATAGATTCCGTGAAGATGGCGGGGGGCCGGGCGGTGGGTGGGAAGAAACTGAAAAGCAGAGCGGGCAGACGACAAAGAAAATAACACCGGAGTTTTCTGTCCTCTGTAGTTTTATTGGGGGCTTGGGGTAGTAAGCGCCAGATTTATTGAACGGCCGAGGCTCTAAAGGAGAGATGATGACCACAAAGGCGAGGGAAAGGCTCCCGCCTTAAGCCGGGTCGCTTCCTGGCTCGTTACTGGCGCGCGCCCCCGAGCGAAAGGCGAAAGTGGCCTCTCGCCAGCCGCAGATTGAGAGCGCACTTCGTTTCTGCCACGTTAGGAAGATGACATCCAAATAAACAAGGGACAGGCGGCGAAGTGCCTGGGCCCAGCGGAGCGCAGAGGCGCAAATAGCTATTGAGAAGGCGAGAGACTCCTGCTACTGCTGAGCGTCTCCCGCCTCTCCCTCTCTCTCTCCCCCCGCCTGTTGCCCCTTAAGAGTATCGGGCCAGCGCAGGTGGGTGGCGAAGGCTTGAAACAGGGGCGCGAGCCCATGGGATCTCCGCGGGAAACAAGGGAAGGGGGTGCCTTTGGAGGGGGGGGGACGAGGTTTCACTCCTTCGAGGGTCGCATATTAAAAGGAGCGACGGGGAATCCTGCCTAACATCAAAGATGACGGCAATCGGGCTCAGCCACAGCATTCAGTGAAGGTTAAGCTTCCTACCGGAGACGGGACGCGAAGTTATATTAAGCGCGGGAGAGTGACGCACGAGGCGTGCTCAGGCCTCGCCCACTGGCGTTGAGGGCATCTACGGCCCGGGAGGCCCCGCGATTATTGGAAGTAAGTTCCGCTGATTTCAATGGACGTCGCTTCCGGTAAATGCAATTAGGGCTCCGCGCTGGGAGCTCATCCTTGCGCTTCTCTCAACAGGGGAGAAATACATTCTCGGATCCCCAAAGAGATGTTAGGATATTCTCTGTTAATACACGCGCACGCATGTTTTCCCGCCGCCTCTCCAAAATCAGCCACGGGAGGACCTGGTTCTGCGCTGGTTAGAAAGGAAAGAGGAGGAGAGAGGGTCCAACCCCACTGGAGATCCTTTCGTACCCCCTCGCCACTTCCAAGCATCGAGGGGGAACTTGGCACTTGCTTGCCAAGGTCAGAGTGAGGGAGGCTATCTTTTTTTTCTTTTTTCCCAATTCAGAATAGAGCTGGAAGGAACCTTGGAGGTCTTCTAGTCCAGCCCCCTGCTCAAGCAGGAGACCCTATATACCATTTCAGACAAATGGCTGTCCAAGTCTCTTCTTCAAAAGCCGTTCTTGACTTCACCTTGACTGCCGCTGGGGGCTCAGCGCCTGCCTGTTTACCCGCTTGAGGCAATCTAAACCCTGGGCTAGTCTTCACGGGCATCTGGGGATGGCAGCAGCAACGGCGCAGTCTGAACTCCCCTCCTTTTTCCTGGATTACACCGACCCACCTAGAACTTGGTACCTGCGCCCTCGATCCTGGACGTTCAGGCCCCTCTTCTTTCTTTCACCTCCCGATCAGAGCTGCTGTCTGAGGGGAGGGGGGGGGTTAATTTCCACAAGCCTGGATTGTTAACACAGTCGCCCACCTGTACCCGATATTACTCGCCTGACCTTTTTCATGACCACCTACTTAAATGCGCTTGGACTAGTTTCTAATTTCTCTTTTCCCAACCAGCCTCCAGCCTTCCACCCAGATTCCCCACCGTTGCCGCGTATGAAGAAAACAATTAGAGAGCCATTCTGCAGCCCTTAGCGCGGCCAGCTTGTCTGTTTCACTTCAAAGGACGGCAAGCAAATTGTTTCCAGAGTTTATAAGTAATTAGGCTACATTAGGGAAGCATCTAAGTCAAGCCGAGAAGAGTCTCCTCCTCGTTCCCTTTTCGGGCTGGGATCTGTTTCTTGGACACGGACCGCGTCGTGGGTCGTGGTGGTGATTAAGTAGGCTGTTGAAAACTTAAACGTTGGTCCCCCAACACGCAAATCACAGCCCGCTTGAAGTTAAGACGATTTGGACCCACAAACCGACTTGTGACCTCGGCTGCCTTATGAAAGGGCAGGTTGAAAAAAAAAGGACGGGGGGGGGCGCGGCAGGGGAAGGTAATTGCGCATAATTAATGTTGAAGAGAAAATAGTCACATAATAGACTGCGAGAGAGAGAGAGAGAGAGAGAGAGAGAGAGGAAAAAAAAAAAAAAAAAAAAAAAAAAAAAAAAAAAAAAAAAAGCCATATGTAAGCGTGTATCCTGGGAACTTTTTTTTTTTTTTAAACCTTTCCTTCCCAGCCAGTCCCGGCGCCCCGATCATTTTGCCCTAGCAACCTATTGGGAAGATTGGTTGAAATAAATGGGACTTTCTTCCAAGTTCTCTTTAAAATGACCGCCTAGGCCCTAGGGGATTCTACGGGTACTGGGAGGAAACCTACGATTTCATTAACAGTATTCGCTCGTTCCTTATTCTCTGTTGGAATAATTTCACATGCACTTTCTGATTGTGAAAATTCCTATTTGGCTCATAATTACAACAGACTGCATTATTCCTGATGTGTGTGTGTGTGTGTGTGTATGCGTGCTTTCTCTCCCTCCCCTTTCAAGATTGCCTCCCCGGTTCCGACTCTTTCCGCATTGTATAGGATATAATTTGCTGAAGATATTAAAACAGAATTGTTGATTTAAAAAAAGTCAGCCCCAATTTTTTTTCTCCCGAGGAGTGATTGCTGTTATAAAAAAAAATTACAAAAGAATACTCGGAAATAAGTCTCACTGGTGTATAATTATACAGAGAACTGGCTGTACAGGATTGTAGCTTTAGGCTGAGATTTTAAACATACTAACTTACAAAAAGGCTCCAATAAAATAAACATGATTTATTTGTTAATGAGGACAAGGAATAGTTTAACTGTATTTGAACCTGCCATTTTTTAATTATTATTTTTTTATTTTTAAAATCATCATGTACCACCTGTGGCTAGGAAATTAATATTTTTGTCCATAATATAAGCTTATAATATATTATTACTATATGTATACTGAGGGAACTGCACTGTACTCAGTCTTTTATGAAATAGAAGAAAATCAGGACACTTTCCCAGAGAATGATGGCAGGGTTATGTTGCCTGCACTGTGGATAGTGGAATAAGGATAAAAATACAATTTGCTTTTGTTGTTGTTCACTATTTTATCCTTAAAAGGTCACAGAAGCCCTTCAAAATCCTCCAATTAAGCACACACACACCCAGAGTCATGCGCATACACATAAGAGTTTACCTCATTTCCCCCCATACATTTAAAGTCGCATCTGCCCAACAAATTGAGCTAAATCAACTCAGCTGGAGCTTTCAAAAGCAATAAAAACATACTAATAAATTAATTTTAAAAATAGGCTGCCTCACAATGGGATATCCTCAAATTTGCCTGTGTCAACTTATTTATTAAATTTGTACACCGCCATCTCACCTAAGTGACTCTGGGAGGTTTACAACAGCATAATATTGTATGGTAATACATTTATTAGGATTTATATATTATTTCCATTTACATAGCCACCCAACTCAAATATATGACATCATCAGGCTTACAATTCCAATCCAAATGTAATATAGACATTATACATAAAACTATATAAATACTGTACTGCTATAAATATGTAAAAACTTAATCACAGCTGAGGTATAAAAAACAATTGCACCAATCAGCATAACCACTGTATAGATTCTATCATCCTCCAGATCTCCAAGCCTGGGTAAGGGGGGGGGAGCATAGCTTTAACACTTTTTGAAAAGCCAGTAGGGTCAGTGTTCTCTCCCAGAGAACACCTGCCCCTAATGAAAGGTGACATGACAGAAAAGGTTCTCTTCCTGGGCCCTATCAGGTGGCATCCTGTAAGAAATTTGGATTTGGAACATGCCTTTTCTGCCAGATGGGTAGACATAATTGAGAGAGCCAGTTTGGGTTAGTGGTTAAAGCACCAGGCTAGAATTGGGGAGACCATGAGTCATATTGGGCCAGTCACTCTCTCTTAGCCCTAGGAAGAAGGAAGCAATGGCAAACTACTTCTGAAAAATGTTGCCGGAAAAACTGCAGAGCAGTGCAGGAAGTCACAGGAGTTAAAACTAATTTGAAGAAACAACAAAAGAAGTAAAAGATGAAGAAAAGATGTCATTGGGGAGAGGCAATTCCTCAAATAACTTGGTCTCTTTGGAGGTAGACATTTTTGTTGTTGTTTCATTTAAGTTTTGCTGTAGCAAACTCTACTACAAAATATTCTCATTCTTGGATTTCTGATTTCTTCATCTGAAAATAATTCAAACTTTTCTCTTTAGACATATCAGGACCACAACTCTGATTATTATAGAGAGTAGCAGCTATTGTATGGATCCATCTCCCCTCCCCTGCCCACCCCACCATATTGTGGTTGAAAAAGAGGTACTTCTGCATATTAATTTGAAGTAGCTTTGCCCAGCTTGGCATCTCCAGATGCTTGAGGATTCCAGTTCCCAGAAACCCTATCCTTCTAGGCTGAAGGAATTATGGTTGTTGGGAATTCCAGCACTTGGCATCCCAAAGCATCTGAAACGTACAGCAATAGCTGCTTTAAGGAATAAACAGAGAGTTCTGCTCCAACCTAGAAAGATAGGAAGGGCAAAGTTCCAAGAACAATATTTTTAAAACCAAAATGGCCATTTCAGGAAGAAAAGGAAAAAAAAAAAAAGAATGACTCCTATGCTTCCCTGGAGCAACAGAAGAGTACTTAAAGACGTCATACATGTGTGAGCATACACACACTTATTGTAGACACAATTTCAAAAAGTTGACAAAGTACCACCAGATAGAGATGATATGTCACTCAGCATTAGCAATTGCCTTGGGCCTGCTCCAGTTGGTACTTTTGATGCTTGCACAACCACATTCCACGCAATCATTTGAATGGCAGTTATTTAATGCATAAATAAAATCTCAGTCTTGCAACAGGAGGAGAAGTATCGGAACGCTCCATAATCTTTTGTGCATTCAACTGGGGAGACGTGTCCCTCAAATAACCCGGTCCCTTTTGAGGCAGACTTCATTGTTCCATGTAATGGTAGGGGAAGTTCTACTACAAAATATTCCTATTTAGTCCAAAGGGGGGAAAAAAAGAATGGGAAGTTTTTAGGTTGCCCCAATCACTGCCACAACATGAAGAATGGCTTTGCTGGCTATGGATAAACTGGTTTCTCCCTTGAGGTAGCCACTTCTTGCCTTGTTCTGGGTCAGTATAAAATAAGCTGCAATGTCATCCAAGTGGCGTCCACCTTGCATGCTACAATAGATTTGATAGAGTCGCTTAATGTATGCAAAGAACACAGCAACACCAATACTTTTTAATTATGGGCAAAAATTCTGGGATGCCTAAAGAGCTACTTCCAGGTGCCACAATATGGCAACAAGTTGGAGCTTGGTCCTTGACATATCTCTGGAGCCTATCACATTCAGCAAGATTAGAAAGTATTTGGAAAAGGGCTGTTCCAATGGAGTTATTTAACTTACTCATTAAATTTAGCAACATAATAGGAATCCCTTCCCAGTCTTCCCCTATAATAATTCTGTAGGATCAGTTGTAGAGACAAGTTGTGACTGGCCCAAAGTCACATAGTATGCTCCCATCACTGAAGGTGAACTTAAGCCCAAGTCTGCCTCCTCCTTCCCCAATGCTTTAATAACTATACCAAACTAGCTTTCCAATTTTCCTGCTTGTGATTCATGTAACACAACTGAGATGAACTGTTAGGCCATCCCCCCCACCCTTCCCAGAGAACTGTTGAATCAGGTTATATTTTCAAGGACAGAGCTACAAAGGGTTTACTGAAAGGCTGCATTCAAAGGGCTGAGTCTAACTGGGGCTCTGAACTGCAGTATGAAGGCTATCTGGGGAATGAATCCCAGTGAAGTCTGTGCCTATCAGATGAATGATGGGAACAAGTGCAAGTGGATTTTTTGAGAGTTTGGCAATGGAGAAGGATTCTCATGGCTTCATCCCCTCCATCCCACACACACACAAAAATGATCTGCTTTGTTATTTAACCTTTCATATCCTTCCTTAGAAAGTATGTAGGCTCTTGTATGCAGGTCTGAGCATAGACTGTAAAGCAGTGGTGAAATCCATTTTTTTTACTACCGGTTCTGTGGGCGTGGCTTGGTGGGTGTGGTATGGCTTGGTGGGCGTGGCTTGGTGGGCGTGGCAGGGGAAGGATACTGCAAAATCCCCATTCCCTCCCCACTCCAGGGGAAGGATACTGCAAAATCTCCATTCCCACCCCACTCTGGGGCCAGCCAGAGGTGGTATTTGCCAGTTCTCCGAACTACTCAAAATTTCCGCTACCAGTTCTCCGAACTACTCAAAATTTCCGCTACCGGTTCTCCAGAACCTGTCAGAACCTGCTGGATTTCACCCCTGCTGTAGAGCTCCTATAAGCAAGCCAAGAACGTACTCAGTCATCTTCCAATTTCTCTATTAGAACATATTCTTCAAGTCCATGCATGCATACATATTCATTCCCAGGCTCACAATAGCCAGACCCCAACAGAAGAAAAGTAGAGAGAAAAATGACCATACAAATAGAACTGAGTTGAACCGTGAGGTTCAATATCCACAAGAAAACAACCAAACTCAGAGACCATCAAGAACCTCCACAAAAAGACAGTGTCCTTCTCTTTTACTGGCCAAGTCAAGTGAATGTATCCTTTCTACGATAACTAGGTCATAGCACCTGTGTGGTTTCTCACAACAGGGTTTCACTCTTTGTTCTTTCTTGTTTTAAGTTCCAGCTTTGTTCTCATAGAAATAGTGCCTTGTTTATTAATACCAGACATACAATTATGACAGGACATTTCTTTTAATTTGTTTCTGTTAAGTAGCTCTGAATGGTACCAGCAAATGGTTACATCTGTTTACTTTAGCTCTCTACATATGGATATGGAGAGAATATAACAGAAAGATACATGTAGCATAGAACAGGGGTTCCCAATCCCCAGGCTGTGGTCTATTCGGGACTGGGCCATGTGTGCAGCTCAACTTGGGTGAGTGGCGCCCAGCTCAACTCACGCAAATTGAGCTGCGTGTGTACATATGTGTGCTGGCCTGCTGCTCACATGGCACAGTTCCCCTCTCCCCTGCCAGCTGGGCTGCCAAGCCGCAATGGTTAGGGACCGCTGACATAGAATGAGGAATGAAATTTTATATATCATCGTCTTTTAATGACCCCATAATCCCTTGCGGGGTGGAGTCTGGGCAACTGAATGGAGCTAAGTGTTTACTGGCCGGATGCCCTTCCTGTCGCCAATGCAGAGTTACAGTATATTCAGCAGATATAATCTCAACGAAATCATTTTATATATGTAAAGAGTAAATACATTATATAGAAAATACGAATGTACATTTGGGAGTAGGGTACTGTCAAGATGCCTGAGGGCCATATGACTCCTGAAAAGGGCAAGTGGATCCCTAAAGCCCCTATGAAATATGTACCAGCTTATGTCAAGAGGGAAAATATTAAATATATCAAGAGCAACCATGTTTAAATGTAATTTACTTCAAAGTCAATGTCCTTCCGGATAGAGCAAATCTAACTACCATCTTGATTTCACCCATTTCTTAGATCTCCTTTTTGAACTGCAGCCCTGACAGGTCATTCCATGAGTTAGAAGACTGATCGTACAAAAAAGGCTGTTCACAGCGTATCTGTGAAGTTATTTTTCCCCCCTGACAATCTCACTGTTATTTTATTGATTCTGAATTTCTTGTGTATTTAATTGTTAACCATTTGATTTTCTTGTAATTAAGTCCTTAAATGGTATTGTAAAAAACACATGGGGACAATTAAAACATGGGAGGGAAAAATTGCTTTAAAGTATCCTTCTCCATCCCTGACCCCTTCAGTTGGACTGAGCCACCATGACCGTTGTCTTCAGTCAGACACACCACACCACTAAAAATAAAGCAAGCTCCCTATTCTAATCCCCAGACCCATTTTAAGTTGTTATTGATAGAATGATGAAGATGCATTTTCCCCAATGAAGTTATTAGCCATTTCAGAGAGGATGGTATAGATTAGGAAAATGTCAGGGAAGAAGCACTCTTTTCCAGTGGTGAAATCCAATTTTTTTTACTACCGGTTCTGTGGGCGTGGCTTGGTGGACGTGGTGTGGCTTGGTGGCCGTGGCTTGGTGGGCATGGCAGGGGAAGGATATTGTAAAATCTCCATTCCCTCCCCACTCCAGGGGAAGGATACTGCAAAATCCCCATTCCCTCCCCACTCTGGGGCCAGCCAGAGGTGGTATTTGCCGGTTCTCCAAACTACTCAACATTTCCGCTACCGGTTCTCCAGAGCCTGTCAGAACCTGCTGGATTTCACCCCTGCTCTTTTCCCAATCATCTCTGTCCTTAACGTGTTCAGCAGTTCTGAACTGCAAGATGCCTTCGAGTGAAAATAACATTCAAGCTAGACTCCTGATATTTTCTTGGGCGATACATGCTAAATTAGTGTCAAGAATACATTGACCCATAGTAAACTATTCCTGTTGACATCCTCCATCTATTGTAAACCTTAACCATATTTTAAGCATTTTTCATGCCAATGAAGCTAGATTTGAATGTGAGGAAGGAAGGAAAGAAAGCTCTCAGATTTATGTTCTGTATAAATTCTTCACAGAGATTTTGTGCTTAGTGAATCTTCTCGAAAGTCTGAATACTTGGAACAGAAGAATCTTACTTTTAACCATGGAACTATAAACAGCCAGCCTCCAATTTCTGAACTTTTTGCTTTTCAAAATAATATAAGGTTGGGATTGATATTATAAAGAAACAAAATGTAAAATGTAAAAAAAAAAAAGGCTTGAATGAAATAACTTCATTGCTTCTAGATATGGCACCAATTTGACTCCTCTTGCTTCTAATATTTCTTTAACTTCATTTCAGAGGCTATTATATAATTCTTTTAAAAAAACCACCATAAGTCACAAGAAGTAGGGTGTATAGCAATACTGCAGCCGGTCAATCAATCAATCAATCCATCAGTGTCTAATTCCTTCTCTTCATTACTACTAAGAAGGAAGAAAATAAAAAAGAACAAATCAACCTCTGAAGTCAAGAACAATGAACTTTTCTATGTTTTGTACATCACTGCTTCAACTTGCTTTCTCTTCTGAGATGATTAGCATTTCCACAAATGACAGACTTGATTAACATAGTTATAAAACTTCATCACACACTGCTAACTTTCCCACCCAGGTTTTGGCAGCCTATGTGGTGGGGCTAAAGTAATGTCAAGGTTTTTGCTCTGTAACCACATCTGTAATTGGTAACAGACAAGGAAGGTCAAAGAGATAACCATTGGAAATATTAGTTATTTATTCACTTTCAAAAGTTAATAAATTAATCAAGTTAGAATGATTAATGTTTGTATGGGGTTTTTTTTCCAGGGTAAGTTTCACCTTAGGGTTCTCTGACTACTTAGATGGAAGAGGAGGAGGAAGGTGTATTGGATATGTTTACTGCCTTGAGTTATTTGTAAAAATAATACAGGGTGGGATATAAATAAATATGTGCATCTCTGATTATAGGTAGAGCATGTATAGTATAAAAACACAAGAACATCATCTCTTTTCCTTTCTGATTAGATGGTTGCATACCAGTGTCTGAATGTGCATAATGGTTAAAGTGACAATTTCTATTCTATTCTATTCTATTCTATTCTATTCTATTCTATTCTATTCTATTCTATTCTATTCTATTCTATTCTATTCTTAGACATTGTATACATTATCAATGTTGAAATTCTATGAAACCTCTAGGTAGACATAAACATGTGAGATCTGATAGAGATCATCCTTTTCTTCCCATAAATGATTTGGGGAGAAAGAATCACTATTGAATTAGGTTGAAATGGTTAGCATGTCTCCAGTGTTTTAGATCTGTCCTGTTGCAAGGCAGAGAAGAAAAATTTCCTAATAAATGTACAACAAGGCAAGAAGCAAATTAGACAATTCTTTTTAACACCAACCCTTAGGCTGGTGAGAGCCAGTTTGGGCAGGGATTAAAAGATCTAGGCTAGAAACTGCAAGATCATGAGTTAAGTTCCCATTTAGCCATGAAGCCAGTGAATTTCAACCTGTGACTTTCAGCCCTTGGAAGAAGGTACTGACAAACCATTCCTGAAAAATGTAGCCAGTAGCCAAGATGGATTCATAGGACAAAGGAAACACAATATCAGTGCGGGTGCATCAGTTCAATGGATATAAGTGGCTATATTTATTATTTTTTCTTCAAAGCTAATGTTTATGGTTTCCTCACTGCCTAGATTATTTTGTGCAACTGGCCTCTGGGGTAATTTATGGTGAATTGCACCTATGGCCTTGTTCATGTAAATGAGAGCAATATACCAACAGAGAGGATTTCTAACAATTCAGCAACTTGAAATGTCAGCCATAGCACACAAGAGACATATGGAGGTCTTGAAACGGTTCATAAGCACACCGCATATCCTTCTCAATCTAGAGGTATGTATGTACAGTGCTATAGTGAAATCCTTGGGTGGGGTCACCTTGTATTTAGGAATTTACAGTGTTGCAAATGACTTGGCAGGTGCTGACACAAAGCAGGTAAGTCTGTAGAACAAATCCTGATCTCCAAGTAGAAGATGCCACTGATGGCCAAGAGGTCTCTTGCATCATGAATGAGCTGAATTTGATACAGAAGAATCAGTATGGAAAGCCAGTCTGCAAACATGCTGTGGTTCCATTCTTTGATGTTTAACACCTGATTCTGAGTTTATGCAGGAAGAAAAAGGATTCTTTGGTTAGATCACAGTGGAAGATCTACAGCTTACCCTGGTTAGCTTCCTGCCTTGCTTCCAGAAATGGCCAAAGAAGAATATTTCAAAGAAAACACAAGTCATTCCTTACTGATGATCCTACAAATGCCAAAGCATCTTTCGGTTCTCATTAGCTAGTAGTTAGCTTTTGCCCCAAAGCACAAAGGTTTACTTTTCCCCTTTAAAATATATTTTCCTGAGTTGCATTCTCATTGCCCATATAAATTACCATAATCCTTTCTTTTCTTTTTCCCTAAAAAACAACATTAAAAAAATAAACTCAACCCTCTGATTTAGCAAAATTAAATGACATTACAATTGTGTAGAGAAGCAAACAACTTCCTATAAATAACGTTTCCAAGCAATTCTTAACTGAATTTGAACAACTAATAAATAATGAACAAAATTTCACAGAGGCATCATAATTTTCAGTAACTGTCTATGTGGGATTATTAATGGCAAAACATTAACAATTTAATGCTCATAGCACCCCAATAAGGTACTTTTAAGCCATGGGATAATTGCTATCATCTAAATCAGCAGTTCCCAAACTTTTTCAGTCCACCGCCCCCTTGGTGCTACAAACTCATCCTCAGTGCCCCCCAACCCCACCCCCTTCAGGTGGGCGTGGCTTGGTGGTCAGGTGACTGGGTGGGCGTGGCCAACTTGTAAAATGTGGTGAAACTCACTTAAAAATGCTCTTGCTTAGCAACCAAAATTTTGGGCTCAATTGTGGTCATAAGTCTTTCTTTCTTTCTTTCTTTCTTTCTTTCTTTCTTTCTTTCTTTCTTTCTTTCTTTCTTTCTTTTTTTTTTCCTTCTTTCCTTCCTTCTTTCCTTCCTTACTTCTTTTCTTTGTTCCTTCTTTTTTTCTTTTTTTTTTTGTTTCTGTTTTTTTGTTATTCATTCCTTCCTATAAGATATGCCTCAAAGCATGCTAATATTTCCCATTTTTTTATTAGCTGTTCCACT
>QLTV01002974.1:13482-35399 GCA_003457575.1 Thermophis baileyi | reverse complement strand
TCCGTGGTTTTCCTAAGAGTTTCCTTGTCCTGTTCCCTGGCTTGGTGGCCATGAAGGCCAGAACCACCATGACAGTTTTTGCCAACACAGAGGAAACTGCAAGGGAAAAGAGAATAGCAAAGGCAGATTGTTGGAAGAGGCAGGTGAGTTTCCTGGGTTTTCCAATGAAGAGGAAGGAGCAGAGGAAGCAGAGCAGGAGGGAGACCAGGAGGATGTAGGTGAGGTCTCGGTTGTTGGCCTTGACGATTGGTGTGTCATGATGTTTATAGAAAATCACCAGGACTGCAGAAGTGATCACTGAGAGGAAAAGAGCAAGACAAACTATAATGTATCCCAGGGTTTCTTGATAGGCAAGGAAGTGGATCTTCTTGGCAATGCATTGGTCATGTCCTTGTTAGGATATTGGTCTTCTGGGCAGGGTTCACAGTGAGCTGCATCTGAAATCAAGAGTCTTTGTCTAAATAATTCTTGAGCAACTACCATGCACATTATCCCTCCCCCATAAATGATATGAGTGTTGCCTTTCTGCTGTTGACCTACCTACAAAGGGAGTAATGAAATAATCCCCTGTGCTATTTATGGGGCGTCAAAAAGAGCAAATCATTTATGAAGATCCTGGGGATAGATTAGCCAGAGACAAGGATTGAGTTCCAGGTATCCATTCACTGTGCACCTCCATGAGTAATGTTGCTTTCAGTCTGAGATTGCTGCCTGTTTTTTCTGCCATTTTATGATGGAATTCACAGAAGACAGACAGATTCTGTTATCTAGGAATGCTGCTGTTTTGTTTGTGAGTACATCATCCGTTAATCTTATAGCCTTAACCTCTCTGCTTTGTACATCATTCCTCCCTCCTGCTCCATTGAAGAGACATAAACAGGTTGGTCTCCTCTTTCTCTGGCAAGTCTATTTCCTCAGAGGTTGATAGAGATGCCAGAAGAAGCAAACTCTAAATGATCAAATAAAAGCTTGGACCACATGCTCCACTTCCTCTGGAAAAGACTGAAAGTTGCTTTCCCAACTGGATGTGAAAGTAGAAGCAGAAATGAAAATTGGGGATTGATAAATTGTGCCCTCAAACTATCCTTGCTGAGGATCGAGAAAGGTGGCCTCTGTGGCCAGGGCAGTTTAGATCAATAGAAAGGTTCTATTGAAAAGTATGAATGCATGTCAATCTTATCATAAATAACACAATAACAAAAATATATTGATTTAATGAATGTCTTCCTTGATACCTGAAGATTTAGATTTGAAGTATGGTCTACCTGTCTGATTAGAAATGGTCCCTTCTGGACAAGGGTCACACTGGTAGCAGCAAACCTTCTTGCCCTCTGGAACTCTTCTCCTTTCTCCTGCATGGCACCTCTTCATGCCACACCTGGCAATGGGGATGGTCTAAAAGATAAGTATTTGAAATTACTTAAGGAATGAACCTGCTGCATTCATTCTTTTCCCCATTCCTACTTTTATGTTCAGATTCTCTTCTAAAGAGAAACATTGCCACCGTCTATCAAAAATATGGAACAGCTCCTGAGGGATTCAGGCCACTGGCATTCCTGAGACATCAATAGATGCTGGAGATTGGAACTGGGTTTTCATTCTGCAGAGGAAGGCTTGTGACTGAACCACAGCATTTCTAAAAGAAAGAGGATACAACTGAGCAGCAATGGCCCATGGAAATCACTGTTGGTTGCTGTAATTGCATCCTGCATTTCAAGCAGATGTTGTTCCCAAGCCTAACCTTTGTGGAAAGACACAAGCCAGGCATCAAATATGTTACATGCAAAGCAGATTTTTCACCAAATGACTGCCATAATTTCTGACTCAATTGATTATTTTTCAAGTTAGGAAGATGTTCTGCATCTCAGGAAGAGAATGAATCCTTCCTGCACTTACAACATTTCTTTGCAGCTCACCTTTGTGGCCCAGATGATTCCATCAGAGTTAATAGTGAAATCCTGGCCTGGGGGAGCCTCAGGATTTACTTGCCCAATTTTTATGGGGACTAAAGATTGATTAGGGTAGAAAACCCAGTTGAGAAGATCATAACGAGCAGATCCCAGTCCATCTTCTGAGAAGGAGACTTCATCTCCAGCACTGTTGTTGAACTGCACATTGCTCAAATAGGCAAGAATCTGAAATCAAACAGACCTTCAGAAATAGGAGAATTTGGGCTAGAGCTTCAAATGAGACCTCGTGGCTTCTATCACAACATGATTGCCATCTTGAGAAGATGGGTTTATATTTGAGAAGCTAGTTCCATCTCTTGTTGGCAATCTGAGAAATCATGTGTAACACCAAATATTTAACTTTGAAACTAAACATTTCCCCTTTATCACTGGGTATGGTTTCCAACTCAAATTTCACCAAAACTCAAGAATTTTGGTTCCACAATCTACATTTAATTTTAGAATTTCCCTCTTGTGATACTTGGCTACATGTATTTTCCCATAGTTCCTTTGGCCCAAGGTCTTGTTAACTGATAAATGAATGTTTGAAATGAATAAATGATTTCTATCAGAACCATGGAAAATTCCACTGATTTTCTCTAGCTCATTGTCAAAGGCAGCAGAATGCAGGAAGCAGTTTTGATCTACTGGGCCATGTGGAAGGAAGCATCTGATCTGGTTGGTGACTTCACTATTGAGAGAGGTCCAACATTTTAGCTTTTGATGCAGAAAATTCTGATGAATTTCAGACCAGGAACCCATTAGGACCACTTTGAATCTTGCTCTGTGCTGTGGTTGACATAGAAACAGAATCAAATTATTTTAGCACAACAAATGGTAAGCTAAAAAGAGAGGGCAGGGTCTCAGATGAATTGGTAAGGGAGCATGCAGACATTTAATCAGGAACTGAAGAAATTCATATGGGGAGCTTCCGATTTAAGTGTCTGTGGACTGAGTCAAAAGCCACAGAAATTACCTGCCATGACTGGACATTTGAGATCCTCTTTCCAAGCCTCATCATGGTCGGTCGAACTCTGGATCCATACATTGCATGTAAAGCGTGTGCCAGAGCATAAACAGCATTGTAGATATTATAACTTTCTCCTGTCATTCTTTTTTCAAAAGTGTAATTGGGCAGATTCTGCAAATTCTCCTTTCCTGTACATTGTTTTTCCCCCTTTGGAGGGATCTTTTCTGATTTATGGATCTTGCAGCTAAAGACAAATTCCCACCATTGAGGGAGAAAGACATCTCCTTGGGGGTTCAAGGGGTCTAAAGACAGGAGGAAGTGGCTGAATTCTGAGACATCCCCGGAGTGGTCCCTAAAATGCAAGACCCCATGATAAAACTTTATAAATTGCAATGTGTCTTCAGTTTCTTCAATGCCAAGTTTCCAATGGGAAGTGAAGATACAGACTTTCCTCAATGAAATTTTTTTGTATTTTTCAAAAGCATGTCCCGCCTCTATTACACTGAGAGTAACAGTTGGGTCTGCAAACAGAATAAACACTTCTGTTTTATACCAGGCATTATACCACAAATTGCGAATAAACTTAGTCTTTGTGATTTCAATATCATCTAATTCCAGCATTAGAGTGAAGACCAGGCAGATCTCCTTCTCCTGGAGCATTGGTGTCAGAGTTGAAACAAAACGTTCTCCCCTGTCATCTTCAGGGGCCAAAAGTCCAACCCAGTTCCACTGGAAATGCAGGAGCAGCTGGACTAAACCCACATACTGACAAGATTCCTTGGGATTAATCCAGAAGAAGGAAGGATAAACTCTTCTCTCTCCCTGAGAGAACTCAAAGCCAACACCGAGCTGGAGAAAAAGAGATTCTTTTTTCAAAGACAAAGTAAAAGTTTTATGTTGACTTTAGTAGTGACCATTGTGTGGTTGATGGCCCTCCAGTCAGGCTGACTTACTTTCACTGGCAAACTTAATCTTCTTCCCTTCTTAGTCATTTTTATTGGTTGTGGTATGTCAGAAGACAAGAGAAGAAACCAACAACCTGATACAAAGAATAAATGCCACTAAAATGATGGTTACCCTTAAAGAATAATCTAAGAGTTGCAAGCTCATTATATTCCTTCCCCCCCAACAAAAACTACTTTTAGTTTCATCTTTGGCTTCTGTGTGTGCTTTTGATCTTTGTCTATTCCATACTGTATCCAAGAGAGCTCTCTTACCTGTGGGACCTTAAAGATGCTGAAGATGGAGGCCATCAGCCTTGAGGACTTGGCACTGAGACCACCAATGATGGACAGCAGAGTGTCCTGCAGGTCACATTTGTAACCTGGAACCACTTGGCTTTGTGAGGAGAGCATGGAGAGGCTGTTCAAGGAAATAAACATCTCCCTCTGGTAATGTCCATAGATGTGGAAGCCAAGGGTGATGTTGGGGAGCAGAAGAAAATCCTTATTGACCTGGGAGACAGCAAACATCAATGCAAGGAACTGCTGGTAGTTACTGGTGATGTATCTGTACTGAAAAAAACATTGGTGAACATTGCAGGAAAGCTTGTGCATGGCTGTAGAATTTGCTTCACTGTTTGGGGGGATATTGGGGGGCAGAAACCCCCAAATTTCATTGGGTTTGGTTTTTCCCCCCAAAGGATTTACCTTGGCTAAACTTGGATAACTTTGTGAGAAAGGAGACATGACTTTCCATAGATATCATGGGCTGTTTTATACCCTCTATCATCCCTGCCATATTCACTTTGCTGCAGTGGCTGAAATCCTTTCCAACTGCTCCCCTTTCTTTGTCCTTATTTAAGGTCTCTCTTGGAGCAGCTTCTTCAGGTGGGGTAAAGATTGCTGAGCACAGGACTACAGTGGGGGGTCACCTCATAGATTTACTGAAGGCCATTATTCATTAGCAATGCTGATTCCAAAACTGAGAGGGACTTTTGTAACTCCGCAACACTTGAAGAGTGTTCAGCTTTTATTTGAATTTTCTACCACAAATTACTGGTTAGATTAATATTATAATTTGACTTGTTCACTAGGCCAGCACAGCTTTCCTCCTCATTTTTGTTGTTTATCATCTTCCTGATGAAGAAATTGAGAATTCCAGCCTATTTGAAGAGCTTGCTAATTTATTGAGAAAAGCACAAAATGTCCACTACACCAGGGCAGTTCAATACACGAGAAAAAGTATTTCTGAAAGGGGTCCCAGAATTTAAAGCAAAGTACATTTATCTGCATGTTTCCCCTCCAGCTGAAACTTACACAATACTGAAACGAAGAGCCACTGTATTAAAGTCAAAGAGAGGAGACTTTCCAATGGTTCCCAAGGGCAAATTCCCACCAATAATGAGATCACCAGGCCTGTAGTAGCTTTCATCTACTCCGATATAATCCCTGAGCACACATATGTTTTGCAGCCTTTTTGCTGTAGTTGGAGCCAGGAGCCAGAAGAGCATCAGCATCAGAAGTAGCATGACTCCTGCCTGGTCTTTCTTATCACCTTCCCTCCTAGAACAGAAATCAAGGTTCATGCAGAAACTGATTTGAAGGTTCCTGAAATCTCACTGGAACTTTAGCAGATCAGACACCACCTGTGCCACCTGGATGGCACCAGGACAAATTTATATCAACAATGCTTCCTCTTACCTGTGTTTGGGCTGTGACCATAGAAGAAACAAATGCATGTGAGTCTCTTCCAACCCAGGAGTGAGCTCTTTGCAAGACAGGCTAAGGTGACATGTTCTGCCCCCCCCATCTGGAGAACTCAGAGGTATATTTTTATAGCTTGGAAGTTTTTGTATCTAGAAATCCACAGGGGATACACTAAGAATAACTGTACTTCTGATGATTGCAAGGAAAAACAATTTTCTACCCTTGTAGCAATAGCTTCTCATACGCCCAAATGGAGAAAAAAAAACATGTTTGTGTTTCTTGTAATGCACAGAGCAGATGGAGTCATGCTGAAGCTGTGTAGTTGACCTGCATGAAAATGACCCCTGCATACAAGATGGATTTTGGCTTGTGCCCTAGTTTGGTCAGATAATATGAGTGCTACTTGGGAATAGTGGCACAAGGCAGAAATGTAATTTTAGGAAGTATCTCAGGATATTAACTGCAATTTTTGGGTAATACTTGCAAATTTCGGTTGCTGTCGCCTAAGGGTAGCAATTGTCATCCGGGTGTCTCTTTTGGTCTTTTGGGGTGCTGCTCCCCAAATTGCCAGGTCTGAAATTCTTTTCTTGAAGATTCATTCACAGGACCAGTTGGGATCGTTACTACTGTACCAACCTTCCTGCTGCATAGGAACCTTCATGTCTGAGCCTCTGGAGGGCATTTCACAGTTGACTGTGGGGTTCCCCAGACTTATAGTCTTGAGAGATGTCCATTTGCCATCCCCAGGGCTGGCCTTAGAGGCATTTCAACATGGCCACCATCATTCTTGGCTCAACTCAAAACAAATCACTTCCAACATGATCTGAGGAGGAGCTATCCTTGTCCCCTTTGTCCTGGCCAGATCATGGCCTGATGACTCTGAGATTCTTTTATGCTGCCCCTCTCTGCAGGGGGAGGATCTATTTGACCAGTCCACTCTTAGTGATGGATGGGGTTCCAAAGGGATCTGAGGATTATACCTGAGGCTCTGCTGCTTGGTCCTTCTTAGGCCTTGACCACTACCTGGAATAGGAAAGCTACTGAGGACTTGGATAGGATCACTCGCATGCAACCTCTTTTGGTCCATTGTTCCCAACATGCCCCATGATTCAGTTGAGGGAGCTGAAAAGGATTAAGGGACAGCTAGAGCTCCACTGAAGGAACATGAGGGATGAATCTGACTGAACATGAACTAGAGCAGGGGTGTCAAACTCCATTTCATTGAGGGTCAGATCTGGATTGTTGTTGCCCTCAGTGGGAGTCCAGTGGGGGCGTGGCCATGGCTGTCTGGATGGGTGTGGCCAGGGGGCATGGCCTCTTTGACATCCCTCACATTGGGGGGTGGGACCAGTGTGGGAACCAGGCTGGAGGCGCCTCTTGGGCCACATGGGGGGCCGGATGGCAGCATGGGCTGCCTCGGGCCCTAGCAGCAGGCACCAGACCCTTGAGCTCCCAGGGTGCCAGGACTCTGAGGGGATGCCTGGGCTCACTTGTCTCCTGCTCCAGGCTGCTGCTTCTGCGCTCACTCGCCTTGCCTGGCCTAGACTTCCTGGGCTGGAGGGGGCTGAGGGGCAGTGGGGCTGTTGCTGGTGGTGCCACTGCTGCAATATGAGGCAGGGGGGTGAGGCAGCGGTGGCCTGGCTGCAGGGCCCCGAGATACGCAGGTGCTGGGTCAGCTCTGGGGCTGGGCTCGGGTGGGGCAGACTGGGGAGGAGAGTCCCAGCTGCCTCTTGGGGATGGGGGATGCCATAAACTGGGGCCATTGTGGGTGGGACGGTGGGTGGGAGGCTCATCCCACATCTCTGGCGGAACTGGAGGAGGAGGGTTTAATGGTGCAGACTGAGCCCCATGGCGGCAGCACTAGCAACAGGTGGAAGCAGAGGCATGGAGGAGGCATGAGATTTGGCCTGCAAGGGGGCCATGCGGCCGCCTGCCCCATCCCAGCCAGGATGGCCACAAGCAAGCAAAAAATAATAATAATGATGGGACAAATTGGGCAGGTGAGTGGGCGGCAACCTGGTGCATTCAACAGGCCAGATCATGTGCCTCCCCCCATGGCTCTGCCTCTGCCTGCTGCTTGGAGGGCCAGTCTGGTGGTCGCAGCACTCAGACCCACCTGTTTGTCCCAGAGGGTTGTGGCTACTGCCAGACACCATTGGCCCCCATGCTCTCACCACCTCACAAACACAGGCCTTGTGTTTCACCTATCTGGGCTAGAGCTTCTACAAGCTGCAAAATATCAATATTTCTCCATTCTTATTGCACTTCTTATAGCACTGAGTGAAACCCCCATGGACTTTTTAAAGTTTATCCGGAACCTTCTGGGTAAGGGCCACATGTAGGGTTTCCTTCAGGACACACTGAGGAATTCTCTGTGCATCTGTTTGATAAAATGGCTTGGATCTGTTCCCTCTTGGAAGCCAAGCATGGTGTAGATCCTATGGAGATGGCTGGGGAAAGGACTTACCCAATTATCTAGGAACAGTTTGATCCGGTTGATCCCAAGGAAGTAGACAGAGTCCTTGGGATGTAGATCAGAGATGGTATTCAGCAGGTTCTGACCAGTTCTGGAGAACCTGTAGTGGAAATTTGGAGTAGTTCGGAGAACTGGTAAATACCACCTCTGACTGGCCCCGCCCCCATCTATTCTCTGCCTCCCGAGTCCCAGCTGATCGGGAGGGAATGGGGATTTTGCAGTATCAAGCCACGCCCACCAAGCCACGTGCACAGAACCGGTAGTAAAAAAATTTGAATCCCACCACTGATGTAGATGTGACCCCCTGTGAACTAGATCCATGACCCTCTTGGCTGGTCAAGGACACCTGGAAGGTCACATTTGGGTGGATCCTAATGATGGTTAATTCATCCTTGAAGAAAAGGGTCTTCCCAACATCCTTTAAAGAGATGCTCTTATGCCCTCTCCTCAAGAAACCTTTCTTGGACACCACTATGCTGATTATTTCATTCAGTCTCCCAACTCCTCTTTTAATAGAAGGTGATTGAGGATCCTGGATTAAGTGGATTATCTAGATTCCATCCGGTCAGGCTTCAGGCCCGATATGGGACAGCAACATCTTAGTCATGCTTTTGTATGATCTCTGGTGGAAGTGGGATGGAGGTCATACATCCGTTCTTGTTATTCTGGACCTTTACATGTCTTTTATATGATTGACCATGTATACTTTTGGGTCGGTTCCTGGACTTAAGGGATTGAAGTAGAATTTTGTGCTGGTTCATCTCCTTCTTCAGCAGTCAGTTCCAATTGATCTTGAGAGGGAATGAGAGGTCCACCATGCAGCCCCTTCTTTATGACTTGCCACAGGACTTGGTGCTCTCTCTGTTCCTGTTTAACACCTACATGTTACCAAAGAATGAGATATATCTGTATGCAGATGATACCCTGTTGTACATCGGTGTCCCAGGTGAACTAACAGGTACTATGGATGTTCCCTCATGGTGCCTGGATGCTGTGGGGATCTAGATGGGGAACAACAAGCTTCAACTGAACCTTGGTAGGATGTAGTGGTTGTGGTTGGGTGGGGGGCTCCTCTATCTGAGCATTTATTATCTTTGGGCTTTAAGGGGTTGTAATGCCTCAGACTGACTGGTGTGTAATTTGAGGGCCCTTCTGGACTCACAACTCTTCCTTGCAGAACAGATGACAGTTGTGACTAGGCGTCATTTGCATAACTTCTTTAGTGTGCCAGTTGGATCTTTTCCTGGATCATGAGTCCCTTTGCTCAGTCACTCATGGCCTGGTCATTTCTCCTTTGAATCAATGCAATGTGCTCTATATAAGGGTATATTTGAAGAGCATTTGGAAGGTACAACTGGTACTGAATGCAGCAGGGTGGACAATGTTAGCTTCCACTGTATGGCACATGTAATAGCCCTGTTATACAAGCTGCATTGGTTTCTGCTTTGCATCCATGTCCAACTCAAGGTTTGGGTTATCCCATTGAAAGTCCTAAATGGCATTGGACCAGGAGAGCTAAGTTACAAGGTTGTGTCCGGCTGTTGGGAATGGTGTTCATCTTTGTTTCTTGGCCAAGGGAACCAGTGTTGTCTGAAAACAATTTCCATGGCAATGTGGCCAGCATGGCTATATGCCAAAGGTGCTTATATAGTAGTGTTCCAATATTTAGAATAGAATAGAATAACAGAGCTGAAAGGGACCTTGGAGGTCTTCTAGTCCAACCCCCTGCTTAGGCAGGAAACCCTACACCACTTCAGACAAATGGTTATCCAACATCTGACATTTGAGGGATTGTCACAGAGAAGAGAGGATTAATCTATTCTCCAGAGTGCTTGCAGGAATGACAAGAAGTAATGGCTGGAAATTTATCAAAGAGAGACCCAACCTAGAATGTGGGATTAATTTTCTGATAGAGTGAGTAATTAATCAATGGAATAGGTTGCCTCCAGAAGTTATGGGTGCTCCATCACTGGAGGTTTTTAAGAAGAGATTGGACAGCCATTGGTTCAGAATGTATAAGGACTCCTGCCTTGGGCAAGAGGTTGGACTAGAACACCTCCAAGGTCCCTTCCAGCCCTATGATTCTATGATTTTATCTGAGAAACCATCACACCCCAATGTTATTTGCTGATCCCACTTGATTCGGCACAAGGGCCATACTGCAGGCCCTCTTGGTCAGAATTTGAGCTGGCAGGGTCTAGAACAGCGGTTCTCAACCTGTGGGCCGTGACCCCTTTGGGGGTTGAACGACCCTTTCACAGGGGTCGCCTAAGACCATCGGAAAACACATATTTCCGATGGTCTTAGGAACCGAGACACCGCTCCTCTATCCATCTCCAGGCGGACCAGTCACCAGCCTTAGAGGGACGGTGCGACGCATGGGTGGCCCTCGAATGCGCAGGTGCTGATGGAAGAGCCATGTGCGCTAGCCCGCCACCTTGGTGCCACGCCCCCTTTGGCAACGCGCATGCGCGGGGAGGAGGCAGGGAGGGGTCGCGGCATTAGGAAGGTTGAGAACCACTGGTCTAGAAGGAGAATCTTTGTCAGAGTGTGAATATTCATGAACTGGAATAGATCAGCCAATGGGGACTGAATGGAGACATGGTAACCAGGTCAGCCAATGAATAGGCATGGTGACAGGCTCAGCCAATGAGGCTTATTTGGAAATAGAAACTTAAGTCAGGAGCCTAGGCGTGGCTTAGGCAACTGAGTCTGTGCAGAAGCTTGACTGTATAGAGGAGGTTCTTTTTTTTCTGTGTTTAAGCTCTGTGCTCACCTCTGAAATGAAGCAAGTCTGAACTTGTCTGCTGATCTGCTCTGATCTGAAACTGTTCTCTGCTGTTGGTATTGTACATATATATTCTTGCATATAAAGAAGTTATCTTATTTAAATCAATCCTGCTGAATCAGTCATCAGTGTGTGCTTTCTGGATTTAATTTCTGCAACAAACTCTGATAGTCTTTTCTATCGTAGAATATCTTGCCACCTGAGATGAGGTCTGTCCCTTCCCATCTTGACTCATCCAGTGTTTTCCCTTCTTCCCTTGGGCAGGAGGTGGCATCACTCCACATGGCAGAATGAAGTTGAGATGCCTCCTCCAATCTCAAGTCAGCTGAGTACACCCATAGCCACTTGCTTTGCTCCAAGTAGTCCTCCACAGAGATGCCTCCAAATGCCACCTTCTCCTCTTGTCCTCTTCTCTTGCTGTCCACATCCCCCTAAAGGCAAGAAGCTTTCGTCTTCTATGGTCCAAGCTGTTGATGTCCAGTCTGTTATAGTTGTATGGAGAGCACAGTCCTGCCCTGCACCCACAGCGGGCTACAGCTCATGCACCCCTCTTTGCAAACTGGACACTCTGGGCCACAGCAGGAGTGATCGTGCTTGCCCCTCAATTCCCTGTGAGCTTCCCCCCTTTGGTTGAGGTGAATGGGGCGAGCACGAGGGCAGGGAAGGTTCTGTCCCCACATCGCAGCACTCAACCCTGGAGCTTCAGTTTGCTAATGAACGACACAGCCCAGAGTGTTCAGGTTGCAAAGAGGGGTGCATGAGCTATCATCCACTATGGGTGCAGGGCAGGACCGTACTCTCCTTACAACTACCTGGTGGGAATAAATTCTTGATCACCCTTGGACAGAAGGAGCTGAGATGGAAGCGGAGCAAATCATGGAGCATTCAAGAGGGCCCTTCTCTGGAAGGTGCCTCTGATCTAGGAAGCATTCTGTATCAGTCTCCATCTGAGACCACTAGTCATGTCCTGCCTTTGCTGGCCTGCTGGTGGACACAGCCTCTTCCTGGCTGCAGTTTCTCCGGCCCCAATTCTTTGCCAAGAGTGACTGTCACATGGGAGGAGATGAAAAAATGGGGAGGGCTCCCCAATTCCAGTAGGTGGTGAAAGAGGAGGAGGAAGTCAGTGTGGTGGGATGCCGAGACCATTACTTTCTGGGCCTCAAATCAGTGGTGGGATTCAAATTTTTTAACAACCGGTTCTGTGGGCGTGGCTTGTTTGGGGCCATGGCTTGGTGGTCATGTGACTGGGTGGGCCTGGCCAACTCGACGTCTCTTGGAAGTGCACCCCAAAAGGACAGTGCCAAGAACCACTAAAGCAGTGAAGGAAGACCCCCTCCCCAGATAGAAAAAGCACTTGAGATAAGCCTAAGTACAAAGAAAACAATTAACACTAGAATGAAGTAAACACAGTAGCTGTTGCTTGTTAAACCAATTACCAGAACAAATAGACACAGGAACTAGCCAGATTTCTGAAGCTGCTTCTTTTCAGGAAAGAGATTAACATTTTCCCTTCCAAACAAAGCTGAATAGGGAAAATTATCCCATCAATAAACACAGGATTAAACATCATCAAGCACAGAATTAAACTTCACCAAAAACCAGTTTTAGACCAAAAGTCAGAAAGGGTATGTAAACTCACGTTTGAATGTCAATCTTTCTAGCTAGCCAAGAAGCCTTGCTGAATGTCACTCATCTTCGTTCCTTGTCATTAAAAGCTTCTTTCCGGCAGCTCTGTGCTGGAAGAACTCCAACAGGGGAGTATTTCCTCCCAACAGCAGTGTAAAAAACTTAAAACAACCCTTCCCCTTTAAGAAATTCAAGCCCCAGCTCCAACAGAAAGTGTGGGGTGGGATGGGCCTTGTGTTTGACATATCTGACTAATATTTTCTATTAAGGTTTATTTCATGGTAATACAAGCCGCAAAATGTCAATATTTCTCCATTCTTATTGTACTTCTTATAGCACTGAATGATACCCTATGGACTTTGCAAAGATTATCTGGAAGCTTCTGGGTAAGGGTCACATGTAGGTTTTCCTTCAGGCCTCACAGAGGAATTCTCTGTGCATCTGGTTGACAAAATTCCAATATTTGAGGGGTTGTGACAGACAAGAGGGGATCAATCTATTCTCCAGAGTGCTTGTAGGAATGATAAGAAGTAATGGTTGGAAATTTATCAAAGAGAGACCCAACCTAGAATGGGGAGAAAGATCCTGATAGAGAGAACAATTAACCAGCGGAACAGCTTGCCTTGAGAAGCTGTGGGTGCTCCATCACTGGAGATTTTTAAGAAGAGACTGAGCTGTCATTGGTCCAGGACTCTTGTGTTGGGCAAGGGGTTGGACTACAACACCTCCAAGGTCCCTTCCAGCCCTATGGTTCTTTGATTCTATCTGAGGAACCATCTCACCCCAATGTCATCAATATACTAATTTTAAATATCATATTTTCTCCTTTTTTGTAATATGTTCTGGACTCGGAAAATAAAATAAATAAATGAAATCACTGTTGTTGACCCCCATCTGAAATTCCACCTTCGCTGGAGCTCCAGAGTTTCCTGCAATGCTGCAGAAACAGCAAGAGGGAAGCAGAGTGAATCTCTTTGTCACACGGCCACATGGTACAATTACAGAAATGACCACAAATGAATGAGGCCACTGGTGGCTCCTACTAATATTATGCCCAAAGTGTTTGCTAAGCAAAACTGTTGCAACATTTATGGAAGAACATCAGTTTTTGTCTGCTTTATAGACCTGTGAACATTGTCAATATAGGGTCTACCACAATTTCCTGCAGCCACCTCACCCTGGCCACCTCACCATGCCACCCACACCAATCAACCCATGGCATCCTCTTGTCCCTGGCTGCCCATCCCTGGTGCCCCTTCCCATCCACCCCTCCCCCACTGCCTCTCCCTGGGTGATTCACCGTGGGACAATTGCCTTGACAGATTTACTACATGGGACAATTAGCCATGCATATCTCAATTCTTCCCAGACTAAAACCTGTCCCAGAAGGTCCTTCCGACTGCACAGACCTCCTCCTCCTCTGCTGCCTGCTGGAATTGGGGTCCCTTCCCCATTCTTTTTGCCTTCTCCCATGTAAAGTTGCTCTAGGTGAAGAGGGATTGGTGCCAGGTGGGCTGGAATAAGTAAAGGGCTCTGTACACCAGCAAAGCCAGCAAATGCGGGAGGCGACCAGTGGTCCCAGTGGACACACCTACAGGGTGCTTGCTAGATTAGAGGCTCCTTCCAGACAGGGGGCACCCTTTGACTCCCTGTGAGCTGCCCTGCTTCAGTCTCATCTCCTTCCCTCCAGGAGCGATCAAGAATTTACTCCCACCGGGTAGTTGTATGGAGAGCACAGTCCTGCCCTGCACCCACAGCGGGCTACAGCTCATGCACCCCTCTTTGCAAACTGGACACTCTGGGCCACAGCAGGAATGATCGTGCTTGCCCCTCAACTCCCCATGAGCTTCCCCCACCTTTTGGTTGAGGTGAATGGGGCGAGCACAAGGGCAGGGAAGGTTCTGTCCCCACCTCGCACACTTAGCCTGGAGCTCAAGTTTGCTAATGAACGACACAGCTCAGAGTGTCCAGTTTTCAAAGAGGGGCGCATGAGCTTTCATCCATTATGGGTGCAGGGAAGGACTGTGATCTCCTTAAAACTACCCGGTGGGAGTAAATTCTTGATCGTTCCTGGAGGGAAGGAGCTGAGATGGAAGCGGGGCAAATCAAGGGGCAAATCACAGGGCATTCAAGAGGGACCTTCTCTGGAAGGTGCCTCTGAGCTAGGAAGCCTTCTGTATCAGTCTCCATCTGAGGCTACCAGTCATGTCCTGCCTTTTCTGGCCTGCTGGTGGACAAAGCTTCTTCCTGGCTGCAGTCCGCCTGGCCCCAATTCTTCTTTGCCGAGAGTGACTGTGGGAGGAGATGGAAAAAATTCTAGGCTGCAGTGGAAGAGGAGGAGGAGGTCAATGTGGTGGGAAGGACCTTCTGGGGCCAGTTTTGGTCTGATTGTTCCATGTTGAAAATCTGCCAGGTGAAATTGTCCTGTGGCAAAGTGCCTGGGGCAAGACAATGGGGGAGGGGCTGCCAGAGAAGAGTGTTTGTGGTGGGTTGGTTGGGATGGGGGGGTGAGATGGGATGACTAGAGGGAGATGACTGCGGCCAATTGTTCCATTCCCATCAATGTGATGTATTGCAAAGTTACAATTTCATCCTTGTTGCTTAAAAATAGGACTGTCTGTCATGTTTATGTGGCTATTACAACTGCTTAATCCTTAATCCTCCCAAAACCATTGAGGAGTCAAATGCAGGACCAAAAACCAATAATCATGTCTAACAGCAGAATTATTTGTTAAGAGTGCGCCCTGGATAAACAAGACTCCACATTGGTGACAGGAAGGGCATCTGACCAGTAAACACTCTGCTAGCTCCATTCAGTTGCCCAGGCTCCACACCGCAAGGGATTATGGGGTCGTTAAAAGAAGATGATGTTGATGATGAGTATGCCCTGGATAAATTCTCTCCAGAGAATAGTGGGAGGAACTCTTGAAGACCAAAGGATGCACTCATATTTGTACATTTGAGAAAGGAGGAGAAAATGGTTTATGCATAAGAAATAGAGGATGTAATGATACATATTCATAATTAACAGCGTATCAGTTATTTTCCCACTAATCTACTGTTACTATCGTCAACAAAGAAGCATTCTCTTAAATAAAAGAACATATCAGTTACATTATCATTACCTTAAATTGCCATAAACATTTTGTTAAAGCTTGTTGAAAATCATAGAATTCAAGTTCGCTATTTTATGGGTCAATTAGTACACACTTCTTCTATGTTTCTTTTTCTCACATGACAGACCATTTGAAGGAAAGGGAGAAGTTATCAAAAATAACAAAATACTGGCAGGGAACGCCATAAAGTTTCAGACATCTAATGAAACAATCATATATGCTTTAAAAAGCTGATACTGAACCAAACCCTTTAAAACACTATATTAAAAAATAACTAAATTGAAAAGTTTAAAATGAGAAAATTTCTTCCTTGAAATAATAAACACATGCTTAAAAACTAGCTTTCCATGCACAAAGGGCACTGGACAACACAAGGATGCTTTGAAGACATGATAAACGAAAGGCTAGGTGATTGTTGCTTAAAGCAGGTATATTGTAACCAGTTGCAGCACTTGATAAGCAATTCTTGTAAGGACAAATTTCTCCTTCATGCCATCATTTTCCCCCGAAATCTTATCACATTCTTAAAATGGCTCAAAAACAAATACAAATGAGGCCAGCCATTGCATTAGTTAGAAATTCTTGTTTCTTACTATATTTTCTCTACAATTCAGATCGGGCCTCAGCAGAATAATGTAGCATTTGGGGGAAAAGATACAAGCCAAGAGAGCAGCTCCAGAGGCCAAAATGGAGAAGATCTCCACAGCCACCATGGACTTCCCTTTGGTGCTCAGGTAGGTGGGGAGGAAAGTGATCCAAACACTGCAAAAGACCAGCATGCTAAAAGTAATGAACTTGGCTTCATTAAAACTATCAGGCAATTTCCTAGCCAGAAAGGCCACTGTGAAACTGATGAGGGCCAGAAAACCTAGATAGGCAAGGACAATGTAAAACATGAAAGCTAAGCCCTGCTTACATTCCAAGATAGCCTCTCCAAACACAGAATGAAAGTCCAAGCTAGGAAATGGGGGAGAGGTTCCCAGCCAGGTGGCACAAAGAACTGCTTGGACCAGGGGACAGACTAAGACAATGGAGTTGGTCAGTGGTTTTCCTAATAATTTCCTTGCCTTGTTCCCTGGCTTTGTGGCCATGAAGGCTAGAACCACCATGACAGTTTTTGCCAAGACAGAGGAAACTGCAAAGGAAAAGAGAATGGCAAAGGCAGATTGTTGGAAGAGACAGGTGAGCTTCCCTGGCTGACCAATGAAAAGGAAGGAGCAGAGGAAGCAGAATAGGAGGGAGGCCAAGAGGATGTAGGTGAGATCTCGGTTGTTGGCTTTGACGATTGGTGTGTCATGATGTTTATAGAAAATCACTAGGACTGCAGAAGTGATCACAGAGAGGAAAAGAGTGAGAAAAACCAAAGTGTATCCCAGGGTGTCTTGATAGGCAAGGAAGTGGATCTTCTTGGCAATGCATTGGTCCTTGTCCTTGTTGGGATATTGGTCTTCTGGGCAGGGTTCACAGTGAGCTGCATCTGAAATCAAGAGTCTTTGTCTAAGGATTTCTTGAGCAACTACCATGCACATTATCTCTCCCATATAAATGATATGAGTGTTGCCTTTCTGCTGTTGACCTACCTACAAAGGGATTAATGAAATAACCTCCTGTGCTATTTATGGGGCATCAAAAAGAGCAAATCATCCTTCATTTATGGTGATCCTGGGGACAGATTAACCTGAGAGAAGGTTTTGTTGAGTTCCAGCTATCCATTCACTGTGCACCTCCATGAGTAATGTGGCTTTCAGTCTGAGATTGCTGCCTGTTTTTTCCACCATTTTATAATGGAACACACAGAAGAACGACAGATCTGTTATCCAGGAATGGTGGTGTTTTGTTTCTGTGTACATTATCCCTTGACCTGATAGCCTTAACCTCTCTGCTTTGTACATCAAATCTGTTCATTCAGACTTTTTTTGCTCCCTCCTGCTCTATCAAAGAGACATAAATAGGTGGATCTCCTCTTTCTCTGGCAGGTCTATTTCCTCAGCGTTTGATAAAGATGTCAGAAGAAGCACACTTTAAATGATCGAATAAAAGCTTGGACCACATGCCCCACTTCCTCAGGAAAAGACTGAAAGTTGGTTTCCCAACTGGAGGTGAAAGTAGAAGCAGAAATGGAAATTGGGGATTGATAAATTGTGCCCTCAAACTATCCTTGCTGAGGGTCGGGAAAAGTAGCCTCTGTGGCCAGGGCAGTTTAGAGCAATAGAAAGGTTCTATTGAAAAGTATAAGTGCATTTCAATCTTATGAAATATGACACAATAACAAAAATATATTGATTTAATGAATGTCTTCCTTTAATCTGGAAGAGTTAGATTTGTAGTCTGCTCTACCTGTCTGATTAGAAAAGGTCCCTTCTGGACAAGGATCACAGTGGTAGCAGCAAACCGGCTTTCCCTCTGGAATTCTTCTCCTCTCTCCTGCATGGCACCTCTTTATGCCACACCTGGCAAAGGGCACCTTCTGAAAGAGAAAAGAGAAATACTTGAGATGAAGTAAGCAATGAACCTGCTGCATTCATTCTTTTCCCCATTCCTATTTCCCTTCCTTATTCCTACTTCTTTGTTCAGAATTTCTTCTAAAGAAATACATTGCCACTGTCTATCAGAAATCAGGAACAGTCCCAAGGTAATCAGGCCAGGGGCATTCCTGACACACCCATGGATGTGGGAGATTGGATCTGGAATCTCAGCCTGCAGAGCAAGGCTTGTGATGGGACTAGAACCGTGATGGCGAACCTATGGCACGCATGCCACAGGTGGCACGTGGAGCAGAGGTGGGTTCCTAATGGTTCTAACAGGTTATTTAGAACCGTTAGTAAACCGGTGATTTATGTCATGGAACTTGTTTTTTGGGTGTGTTCCGTAGATGTCGCCATCTTGGATTTTGCTTCTGCGCATGCGCAGAAGCGAATTTTTGCTTTTGCACATGCGCAGAAGCTATTTTTTGATTGCACGGTGCGACCCTGAGTGAACCAGCAGCAAACAGATCCAGAACCCACCCCTGACATGGAGCCATATCTGAGGGCATGCGAGGCATTGCCCTATGTCAGCTCCAGCATGCATGCGCACTTGCCAGCTGATTTTCGGCCTTCCGGAGGGTGGGGGGAGGCCGTTTTCGTCCTCCCCAGGCTTCAGGAAAGCCTCCGGAGCCTGTGGATGGCGAAAAATGGACCCAATGGGCCTACCGGAAGTTCGGAAACAAACTTCTGGTAGGCCCTTTGGGTCATTTTTCGCCTTCCCCAGGCTTCAGGAGAGCCTCCTGAAGCCTGGGGAGGGCTAAAAACAGGCCAACGGGCCTACCGGAAGCTTGGAGGCTTCAGTGAGGCCTGCGCGCATACGCGGGGGGGGGGGCAGCACAGGAGTGGTTGTGCGTGCATGCATGGGGGGAGGGTTTGCATTATGGGTGTGGGCACGTGCACACACGCTATCACGTACAAGCGCACCCTTTTGGTACCCGAGCAAAAAAAGGTTTGCCATCACTGGACTAGAGCATTTCTAAAAGAAAGAACCAGGAGGATACAACTGAGTGGAAATGGTCCATCTAAATCACTGTTGTTTGCTGTAATTGCATCCTGTGTTTCAAACAGATGGTGTTCCCAAGCCTAACACTTTGTGGGATGACAAAAAACCAGACCTCAAATGTATTACATGCAAAGCAGGTTTTTCATCAAATGACTGCCATGATTTCTGACTCAAATATTTTTCAAGTTAGGAAGATGTTCTGCATCTCAGGAAAAGAATGAATCTTTCCCTGGACTTACAACATTTCCTTGCAGCTCACCTTTGTGGCCCAGACGATTCCATCAGAGTTAATGGTGAAATCCTGGCCTGGGGGAGCCTCAGGATTTACTTGCCCAACTTTCATGGGGACTAAAGATTGATTGGGGAGGAAAACCCAGTTGAGAAGATCAAAACGAGCAGATCCCAGTCCATCTTCTGAGAAGGAGACCTCCTCCAGCACTGTTGTTGAACTGCACGTTGCTCAAATAGGCAAGAATCTGAAAGAAAGGAAACTTTCAGAAATTGGAGTATTTCCATCTCTTGGTGGCGATCTGAGGAATCAGGTGTAACACCAAATATTTAACTCTGAAACTAAAAGTTTTCTCTCCAATTCCAATTCCAATTTTACCAAAACACAAGAATTTTAGTTCCAGAATCCAAATTTGATTTTAGGATTTTCCTCTTGTGATACTTGGCTGCATGCACTTTCCAATAGTTACTTTGTCCCAAGGTCTTGTTAACTGATAAATGAATGTTTGAAATGAATAAATGATTTCTATCAGAACCATGGAAAATTCCACTGATTTTCTCTAGCTCATTGTCAAAGGCTGCAGAATGCAGGAACCAGGTTTGATCTACTGGGCCATGTGGAAGGAAGCATCTGTTCTGGTTGGTCACATCATTATTCAGAGAGGTGCAACATTTTAGCCTTTGATGCAGAACATTCTGATGAATTTCAGACCAGGAACACATTAGGACCACTTTGAATCTTGTCATGGAAACAGAATCACAGTGTAAGGTCCCAAAATGTACTTGAGTCACCAGAATGCCAAAGAGAGAGACCCAAGGAAAGGCTTGGAAAAGAAAGAGCTTTTATTTGTAAAAAGAAGAGCTGGGTAGACCATTCCATGAACATACAGTCAAGATGCATGTAAGGAAGGCCACACCTTGGGGAAAGTATGGCATCCTTTTATACCTTCAGCGACATCAGCTTAGTACCCAATTCTGGCCCCCTGGCCCATGCCTTCCTTGTAGCCCTGCATTGGCCGTGCAGCAAGGAACAGAGGGGCTGGGTGCTTAGCAACACAGGTATTTGCCCGATGTAACCCTGCCAAACCATGACATACCCCGCTTCTTGTTTGAGATACTGTATGTACCAGGCACCGAGTTATAAAAAAAACCACCAGGGTAACAGGAGTTACATCACTTGGTAGAAGCAAATGGCAAAGCAATTCTTACAGAAGCAAAACAGCAAGTCAAACCAATTCTACTGACTCTACTATTATGTCCCACAAATTCTACCTATTATGTTGTTTTTGTTTTTGTTGTTGTTGTTGTTGTTATCTCTTTTATTCATTAAACATGAAACTCAGTCAACTGAACATTTAAAAATGTGTTACAAATACCATTGACTGGTGCTAATGGTTGATACAGGTTGCTGCCAGCGTCCTAGGTATCAACCAAGTATCTTCTTAAAATATATGATGTTCCGAGTAGCGCAGTTTTTTGCAGTTCCGCTGGTGTTATTGCAGGAAGCTGCAATTTCTTGATGTGTTTTGGGTGAATTCTGGAAATATTACCAAGTCCCCCGATGACAATGGGTATCACTGTTACATGTTTCATCCATAGCCGTGTAGTTTCGATGGCCAGGTCACGATATTTTGTAATTTTTTCAAGTTCTTTTTCTTTGACTCTGGCATCTCCTGGTACAGCGATATCAATAAACTGTACTCTTCAGCCCTCGACAACCATGATATCTGGCGTGTTGGGTTCCAAATGATGATCTGTCTGTATTCGAAAGTCCCACAAGATCTTCACTGTCTCATTTTTGGTAATTTTTTCCACTTTGTGCTCCCATGACTTTTCGGATACAGGTATGTCGTATTTTTTACATAATGACCAGTGGACTAATTTAGCAACTCGATCATGTCTAGCTTTGTAATCAGTTTACGCGATTTTGCTGTACTCACATATTAAGTGTGAAACAGTTTCTACTTTGTCATTGCAAAGTTGGCACTTTGGATTGTCAGTGGATTTTTGTATCTTTGCTTTCATGGCATTACAGTAGTTTGTAGTGCTTGTTCTTGAGCAGCGAGTATTAAACCTTCTGTTTCTTTCTTGATGGTTCCTATCTTAAGCCATGCCCATGTAAGGTTGTCATCACATTTTCCTTAAATGTTTTTCAAGTGTTGTCCATGCAAAGCTTTGGTTTTCCATCTATTTAATTTGTCATCCAGCTGTTTTTCCTTATATTCTGCCTTTGTTTCTGTTGTTTTTATAATGTTCTCCGTTTTCACAGCCTGCAGCAATTTTTCTGTATTTTGGTTCACATAATTATTAAAACTTCGTTTTTCTTCTTCTACAGTTTGATGGATTTGCAATAGCCCTCTGCCTCCTATTTTTCTTGGCAGGTATAACCTTTCGATGTCACTTCGTGGATGTAAAGCATGGTACATATTCAAAAGTTTGCGCGTTTTCCGGTCCAAGTTTTCCAGTTCAGCCAAAGTCCAGTTGATGATTCCAGCTGGGGAGCGTATCACTGGAACTGCCCATGTATTAATGGCTTTAATTATGTTTCCAACATTCAGCTTTGATTTTAATATTTTGTTGATCCTCTT
>QLTV01002973.1:568265-583688 GCA_003457575.1 Thermophis baileyi | reverse complement strand
TGGGGGCGGCAGGAGGGGGGCAGCGGCGCTTCCCCCGGGATAAGCCCCGGTTTCTCTGGGCCGGGATCCCGCCGGAGCCCCTCGCCCAGCTGCCCAGGGACCCTCCGGCCCCCGGCGGCTCTCGGCTCCCCTGAGCCTGGCGGTGCGGAGGCTCCGAGGGCAGCACCCCCCCGGGACGATGGCCCCAAGCGCCGGCGGCTCCTCTCCCCCGGCGACTCCCGTCCCAGGCGGCTCATCCCGGGGAGGAAGCCTCGAACCAGAGAGACCCTCCAGCGGGGCTGGATGGGGATTCTGGGAGTTGGAGTCCGGAAGTCTTAAAAGCGGCCGAGGTGGGAGTCACGCACACTCCCCTCTAAGGCTGCAGGATCTGCCCGCCTGGCGCTGGGAGAGACTCAACAGCCATGCATAACAGAACACGGCTAGTCCTCGACTTATGGCCACAATTGAGCCCCACATTTCTGTTGCTAAGTGAGGCAATTGTTAAGTGAGGCTTGCTCCATTTTACAACCTTTCTTGCCACAGCTGTTAAGTGAACCACAGCAGTTGTTAAGTTAGCAACACGGCTGTTAAATGAATCCGGCTTCCCAACTGACTTTGCTTGTCAGAAGGTCACAAAGGGGATCACCCGACCTGCCCCGGAACACTGCAACCGTCATAAATACGAGCCAGTTGCCAAGCGTCTGGATTTTGATCCCGTGACCGTGGGGATGTTGCAACGGTCGTAAGTGTGAAAAACAGTTACAAGTGCTGTTGTAACTTTGAACAGTCACTAAATGAACTGTTGTAAGTCGAGGACTACCTGTAACAGCAGTTGGAAGGGACCTGGGAGGTCTTCCAGTCAGGGATGCTGCCTGTGTGCCAGTGGTGGGATTCAAATGTTTTTACTACCGGTTCTGTGGGCGTGGCTTGGTGGGCGTGGCAGGGGAAGGATACTGCAAAATCCCCATTTCCTCCCGATCAGCTGGGACTTGGGAGGCAGAGAATAGATGGGGGCGGGGCCAGCCAGAGGTGGTGTTTACCGGTTCTCCGAACTACTCCAAACATCCGCTACCGGTTCTCCAGAACCGGTCAGAACCTGCTGAATCCCACCTCTGCTGTGTCCCCAGGGGGAGAGGAGGGGGCTTGTCCTGTCCCACCAGCCCCCCCCCCTCCTGGGCTGGCCCCCAACCTGCCTGTCTCTGCTTCCCCCACAGTGGAGGGCTGAGCAACCTGCTTTACAAATGCTCCCTGCCGGACCACATCCCGACCGCTCAGGAGGAGCCACGCCAGGTCCTGCTTCGCGTCTACGGCGTCATCCTCCAGGTGAGCTTCGTCCGGGCCTTCCGGAAGCTTCCCTTCCAGCCCGGGATGCCCTTGCCCGTCGGCCTGCTCCCGGGGCCCCAGGATATCCAGCCGGGGCTCCTCCACGAAGCAGCAGCTTCATTTAGTTACATGTAGTCCTCGACTTACAACAGTTCGTTTAGTGACCGTTTGAAGTTACGACAGCACTGATAGAAGTGACTTATGACCATGTTCCACACTTATGATCATTGCAGCATCCCCATGGTCAAGGGATTTACATTTGGATGCTTGTCAACTGACTCACATTTATGACGGTTGCAGTGTCCCAGGGTCATGTGATCACAAGCAAAGTCAAGAGGGAAGCCGGATTCACTTAGCAACTGTGTTGCTAACTTAACAACTGCAGTGGTTCACTTAACGACTCTGGCAACGAAGTTCGTAAAATGGGACAAAACTCATTTAACAAATTTCTCACTTAGCAACATAAATTTTGGGCTCGGTTTTAGTCATAAGTCGAGACCTACCTGTACTTAAGAAAATTGATATGGCCGCCCAAGAAGGGCCGTTCTGGCTTTGCCACGAGTAGAGATGTAAAATTTCCGGAAATTTTGAAGCTCAGAAAAAAACCTGGGTTTTTTCCGTTTTTTGGGGGGGGGAAACGGAAATTTTCGGAAAAATTGAAAAAAATGCTACATTAGCACTTTTTTGTCTTTTTAAGATTGAAAGTCATTCTGTTACTTTAGGAACATAAAATATGACTATGGACAATTTGACTTGGCATAAAATTATCACAACTAGCATATTAAAAATATAGTGTAGCCAAACAACTATCACAAAAAGAATTTACTTTTTTATAATATTTATTTGTAACAAAGGGAGCCACAATCTCCTGAACTGCTTACTAGTTTATGTGGAACAGCCAAAAAGCCTCCACAAAACAATTTTCAAAACCAAAAGAGTGGGACTAAGTTTCAATGGACATTTAATCAGAATCATTGCTTGTCCTCACTCAGTGCACAGAAATTAGAATAATCTGATATCATTCATTTTTTTTAGAAATGATTTGGAAAATATTTGAACACCCTGTCTTAAAATATTTTATTCATCATGTTAAAATAAAATATTCCACAATGGTTTTTTTTTTCTTTTTTCAATTTTTCCAATTTTTTGGAAAAAAACAAAAAAGCCTTCAGGAAAAAAACCATTTTTTTTTTCTGAATTTTTCCGGTTTTTTTCCGGGCCATCACATCTCTAGCCACGAGTGGTTGTGCGCCTCCTCCTTGCGCATCTCCCTCCCTCCCTCCGTGCCCGCTGATCAGCCGCAGCGGCCGTGGGCTCCCCTGGCAGGGGAAGAGCTGAAGAAAGCCACTCCTGGGCAGTGGACTCTCCCAGACTGGCTTCAGGGGCTGATGACCGCTTGACCGGCCACCTCGAGACCTCTGGCTCCTGGTCTGCCGGAGCCCGGTGGGGAGGCTCAGGCCCCGGTGAGCCCCGCCAATCCTCTCCCTCTCCCGCAGGGGGTCGACTCGCTGGTTCTTGAGAGCGTCATGTTCGCCATCCTGGCCGAGCGGGCCCTGGGACCACGGCTGTATGGCATCTTCCCACAGGGGCGCCTGGAGGAATACATCCCGGTACGGTGCCACCCGTTCCCTCCCTGGCAGGCAGCGTGGGGCTGCAACGTGGGGCTGAACCTGGCCTGGCACTGCCGCCAAATGCCATCTCCAGGCACACAGTGATCCTGCCGGGGTTACTTTCTTCTTCTCCTTTGTCTGGAATGGTGGAGGGTCTCCTGCTTGAGCAGGGTGTTGGACTAGAAGACCTCCAAGGTCCCTTTTGATTCCCAGAATCCCATTTCAGGACGTTGTGAAAAATGGTGGTGAGCATGCGGGTGGGTGGGCCGAGGGGCCGCCCACACCTCCTGCCCCTGGATCCAGAATTGGGCTTCTGGTTAGCGCCTGTCCTTGCTTTAAGGCGCTCAGGCCGCCACCCCAAGCAGAGGGGCAAGGCTGCCCTCACAAGCCCCCCCCCCCAATCTGTCCCCAGAGTTGCTGCGGGAGACGCGTGTCGTGCAGAGGTTTCAACTCAAGTCCAAACTGGACGCGGCTCTGCTTTGTGTATAATCATCTTTGTTTTACTTTATTGAACTTCTGACTCCAAGCAACTCTGGGTTTGAATTTAAAATGGGAGAAAACCCCACAAAGCCATAAAACGGGGGGAAAGGAGCCATCGTTATCTGGAAACGTAGCAGGGAGAAGAGCAACCCACAGCCTCAATTCTCACACTCGTGTCTCAGCCACAAGGTGTGGGGAAACAGCCGGGCCTTCCAAGGCTTTGGGAATCTCAACGGTGGGATGTTGGGCCTCAGTGTGGCTTTGTGCAGCGTCTGTGTCACGAGTCCTCCTTTCCCAGCCTGCTTTCAAGAGATTTGGGGGGTCTTACAAATCAACGTGACCTCGGGGTCTCCCAGAGCCCTTTGTGACCCCCTGCAGCCTCTCCTCTCCATCCGCTTCCCCATGGTTCTGAGCTCCCCACTCCCTCCAGCCCCCCACTCCCCCCACGGCCTCAGGGCTGCCCTCTGTCTCCACCCGCAGAGCCGCCGCCTGGTCACGGAGGACCTGCTGGAGCCCAGCATCTCAGGGGAGGTCGCCGTGAAGATGGCCCGCTTCCATGGCATGATGATGCCCTTCAACAAAGAGCCCAAATGGATGTTTGGGACCATGGAGAGGTGGGTCGCCCTTCGGCGTCCCGGCTGGCCCCTCAGCTGCAGAGGTGGCTGGGGCTGCTCCCGGCAAGGGCCACTCCCTGGGCAGGTGTCCTTGCAGCTCTCGCCCTGCCAAGGACTCCAGAGGCCGCCTGGGAAGGTGTTTGGGCCTCTCCCCCACCTGTCGTCCTCCCCTCCAAGGCAGCGGGAGCCTCCCTTCATCCTCCTCCGTTCCTGGCAGGTACCTGAAGCAGATCTCCGAACTCACCTTTTCCCAGGAGGCCCAGCGGCACAAGCTTAACCGGCTCAAGGCCTACAACCTGGAGGCCGAAATGCACAGCCTCAGGTGAGCAGGCGCCCGGAGAGAGGCCGCCGGTGGGGCTGCCAGACTGTGGGCCATCCTTCACTTGCCCCAGCCTGGCTCCCTGCCAGCTTTGCAGTTGTCTCTCTCCCCCCCCCCCTTCCCCCTGGGATCAGGAAAGTGCTGCCGGTGGGACAAGGTGGATTCAGAGGCTGGGACCCTCCAGGTTTCCCATCCAAAGGACAGCTTTGTATCGAAACTACCTTGTTTCCCCAAAAATAAGCCCTCCCTGAAAATATTTAAACGCATGCTCAGCCGGTCCCTGCCATTTCCTCTGGTTAGGGTTAGGGAGACAGCTGGAAATCAGGTAAGACGGCAAGAGGAGCCCCGTCTTGCTCCATGCGCCCCAAAATAATAAGACCTCCCCAAAAATAAGGCCAAGCGCTTATTTCGGGGTTCAAAACAATATAAGACAGGGTCTTATTTTCAGGGAAACACGGTAGGAGTGTCGTGAAGCCACACTCCCCATGGCTCACGACTACCCTCTTGGCTTGTGGTGCCCCTCCCCCAGGAAGGAAAAGGGGCTGAGCTATGCAAAGGCCCTTTCCTGTTTTCTCTCTCTCTCTTCCTCCTCCCCAGGACGCTGCTGGAGGCCACGCCGTCCCCCGTGGTTTTCTGCCACAATGACGTGCAGGAAGGTGAGGGCGGTGAAGATGGCTTCGGGGCCCTCGCCAGCCACATGGCAGAAGCCTGGAAGGAGGTCCTGGCTGAGCTAACGGCCAACTCCCTTTGCCCCCTTTCTCCCCCCCCCCCGCAGGGAACATCCTCCTCCTGGCTGGCCGCCAGGCCTCCTCCACGGACCGGCTGATGCTCATCGACTTTGAGTACAGCAGCTACAACTACCGGTAGGCCGGCCTCCGCAGCTGGGCAAAAGGCAAATGGGCAAAAGGGAAGAAACGTGATGCAGGAAGTTCACATGCCACCCGAAGACGATCGCTGCGGTTTCATAAAATGGGAAAACGCAGGTTCCCCAGCCTCCTCTAGCCAAGTCTGATGAGGGGTTTGACTCCCAAGTAGGAATACAGCCAGTCCTTGACTCTGACCACAATTGGGCCCAAACTTTTTTTGTGGCTAAGTGAGACATTTCTTAAGTGAGGTTTGCCCCATTTTACGACCTTTCTAGCCACCGTTGTTAAGTGAATCCCTGCAGTTGTGAAGATAGTCGCACAGTTATTAAGTGAATCTGGTTTCCCCATTGTCTTTGCTTGTCAGAAGGTCGCAAAAGGGGATCACATGACACAGCAACCGTCATAAATATGAGTCAGTTGCCAAGCATCCAAATTGTGATCACGTGACCAAAATGGGGGATGCTGCAACGGTCGTAAGGGTAAAAAATGGCCTTTTTTCAGTGCCATTGTAACTTTGAACAGTCACTAAACAAACGGTCGTAAGTCAAGGACTACCCGTAGTCCTCATTGGCTCCTGGTGACTTCACGCCTGCAGCCGGAGAGAGAGAAAAAAGAGAGAGAGGCGATTTCAGTTCTTCCAGGAAGTTTCTCTGCTTTCCAGTCCTGATTTCCGCGAAAACCTCCCCTCGAATTCCCCCAGGCCAGGCCTTGCAGGGAGTAGCCACTAATCGCAAATTAGCCAATTGTAGTTCAATATGCCGGCTGTCTTTCCACCTTAGCCTTCATTGGTGACCCCTTTCTGGAACGTGTTTTATATTGCGGTAGAAAGTCACCCAATGGTGCTGGGTTTGTATAACATGCTCTATCACACACACACACACACACACACACACACATCCTGAGCAAAGATGAAAAATGAGCTTAGCGTGTTGATGTTCCGGAAGCCTTTAACGGGCCCGATTAAGAACGCTGCAGAAACCCAGCAATTCTGTGAAACTGCCCAGGGGATTTGCTCGGTTTAGAGGGTGGGAAGTGGGTTACAGCCATTCCTCGACTTATGACGATCATGGAGCCTGCCCATCACAGTTGTAAGTTGTGACAAATCAGAAAACAGACTGGTTAGGTATCCGACCCAAATGTACAATTTTGTGGCGGTGGTTAAGCGAATCTGCCGGGTTTTGGCAAAATGGTCATAAAATGCGGTCAGGTGACTGCAGGACACGGCAAGCGTCTTTAAATGCAGCCGTGTTGCTCAGCGCCCAAAGTTTGGTCATATGACAGCCGAGGGAGGGGCAGCCATGGGAACTTGGAATCCAGCTGGTAAGTTGCCCCAAGGTTGGACCCTTGTCACTTTGAACAGTCGCTGAGCAATTGGTCGTAAGTCAAGGACTACCTATGTAGTGTAAGGAGACGTTTGGAGAAAGACAAGAGGTATGCTGAACAAACCCAGTGCTCAGCTTCCTCCTCCTCCTCCTCCTCCTCCTGCAGGGGCTTCGACATCGCCAATCACTTCTGCGAGTGGGTCTACAGCTACGCCCACGACGAGTGGCCTTTCTACAAAGCCAGCCCAGAGAAGTACCCCAGCCCTGAACAGCAGGTAATGGCCCTGGGCTCCTGGGGGGAGGGCGGGGCTGGATTGGAGGGGGGAGCAGAACCACTGGCTCAGGAATTCTGGGAGTTGAAGTCCACGGGTCGTGAGGAGGCCATCGTTGCCCGTCCCTGGCGTCGAGGCCTGTGGAATCAAATGCAGGACCCGAACCTCCGACCTCCACCCTGGCTGCGGTGCTCATTGTTAACAGTGCACCCTGGAGAAATAACGGGAGGGACTCCCACGGTCTGAAGGGTGCACTGGTATTTATACGTTTCAGGAAAGGAGGAGAAAATGAAATGGCCATCCGTGGGCATGAGTCCTAGGTGATGAAAGCATAGATATTCCTTCCCTGCCCTTCTGGTGTTTCTATCCTCAAAGAGAGATGGTTGCCTTCACAGCAAGAAGCCCATCGCTTACGTTGCCATGGCAGCTTTGATACAGCAGGCCGAGAAGTGAGGATTTCAAGGTTGCCCCAATTAGCACCCATTCTTTCTACCTTTCTGTCTTGCTAACCTGCTCCCCATTCCTCCAAGGATCCGTTTCCCTCCCACGCTGGGTGGCCCTGACCCTGGAAGGCTGGACAGACCTGGTCTCTGGGAAACCTTGGGAAACCGAGTCATTTCAGCTCAGGTGGGCCCCGGGCCTGCCTGGTCGTTTGGAACTTGAGCTAGTGAGCTTATAATTTGGTCTATTGATCGGTCTTGCTTCCTGCTGTGGGAGTCGTAGTTTAAATGCCCAGGGTTTTTTTCCTGCTCTCCAGGACAGTCAACGTGGGTGGGGCCTTGGAGGTCTTCTAGTCTGACCCCCTGCTCAAGCAGAAGACCCTCTATCATTTCAGAGAGATGGCTGTCCAGTCTCTTTTTAAAAGCCCCTCTGCCTTCGGGTGCTTTGGAGAATAGGTGGACCCCCCCTCTTCTTTGGGGCAGCCCCTCAGATATTGGAGGACTGATCTTGTGACATCTTTAGTGCTTCTCTTCATTAAATACACCCAATTGCTGCAACGGTTCTTCGTATGTTTTAGCCTCCAGTTCCTTTAATCATCTTCGTTGCTCTTCTCTGCACCCTTTCTAGAATCTTTTTCACATTGTGGTGAGGTGTTGGGTGGCAGAGCTGATGGATGGATCAACTGAGCATCTTGCACCTCCTGAGCAGCAACTGTTCAGGAATTCTTAGGAAGAGGTTGGGAATGTCTTGCCCGGCCGGGAGCCGCTTCCTCCTCCTTGAATTCCATGGTGTCTCTATCGCCGCCCCCCCCCCCCCGGTTTATTTCGGCCCCGATTGTCTCTGGGGTCTCAGAAGCTTTGCCTAGTGGCAGGCAGGAGGCGCAGTTTCCGTAGCAACAGAAGCTGGTTTGCCTCACCTGTCTCGTCTTCCCTCAGCTGCACTTCATCCGGTGTTACCTGGAGGAGGCAGGTGGGAAGGCCGGCCCCCCGTCGCCGGAGGAGCAGGAGCGCCTGGAGGCCAAGATGCTTCTGGAGATCAGCCGGTCAGTCTTGGGGGGAGGGGTGGCCGGAACCGCTGCAGCAGCCAGCACCGGCATTTCTTTGGGTTGGGGGTCAAGAGCTGTGGCTGTTTCTTTTAAGGGGGGGGGCGTTGCAAGAGGCTTCGGTCTGCCCCTCATTCTCCTGGGAAATGCTCCCGATTAGAAAAAGCTGCCTCTGTGGGGCAAGAAAGGCAGATTCCCCCCTTCCCCCCACCCTCGGCTGACTCTTTCTCCCCTCCCCCCCCTTGCAGGTTCACCTTGGCCTCCCATTTCTTCTGGGGCCTCTGGTCTATCCTGCAGGCCAAGATCTCCACCATTGAGTTTGGCTACCTGGTGAGTGCCGAGGGGTGAAATCCAGCAGGTTCTCACAGGTTCTGGAGAACCGGCAACTACCACCTCTGGCTGGACCCAGAGTGGGGAGGGAATGGGGATTTTCCAGTATCCTTCCCCTGCCACGCCCACCAAGCCACACCCACAGAACCGGTAGGGAAAAAAATGAAATTTCACCCCTGGCTGGCTCCAATTCCCCCCCCCCCGGGGCTGGTGCAGGGAAAGGCGATCCCTGGGCCACTTTGATACGCCCTTAGGGGGCACCCTAAGGGGTCTCGGGGCTGCCCCTCCCTTTTCCCAGAGCAAAGGGGGGGCCTGGTGGGGAAGGTAGGTCACTTTGCCAAGTGTGTCCTTGTTTTGCCCTCCTTCCAGGAATATGCCCAGTGCCGCTTTGAGGCCTACTTCCAGCAGAAGGCCAGGGGCAAGTGACCCTGGCTGGCCAGCGGCCATAAACTGGCCTGACCAGGGCTGACATATCGGACAGCTGGAGCTGAAGGACCAAGACTGGAGGGGTGGCTGGTCAGCCCTCCTGCAAGACACGCTCTCTGCACATGAGCTTCGGTGCCACGATGCCTGGATTTATTGGATCAACCTGGTTTTGGGGGGCTCCTGTGATGCACTGCGGGGCAAGCGGTCAACCTTCGGGATCGGGGGTGGGGGGTCAGTGCCTTCCTCGGTTGCAGTCCAGATTGACAGACAGGAAGGGTATCCTGTCCATGGCCTCTCACGCGTGGGGTGCCTCAGGGCCCGAAGCTCCGCCCTCTCCTGCTCAACATCTGCATGAAACCGCTGGGAGAGGGTTGCCTTCCAGGTCGAGGGTCCATCAGGTGCAAGTGAACAACCAGGCCCACCTGGGAACTTTGCACGCATGGGTCTGGTTGCTCACACTTGACAGTATGATGCCCACTTTCCCCCCCCCCCTGGTCATGCCCACTTCCCCCCCCCCCCTGGTCAGCTGTGTTCCCATCCTTGGTCTTGGAGGGGGCCACATTTCCCCGTTCCAGACCGGGGTGCAGCTTGGGGGGGGGGGGTGTCATCCTGCCACAAGATGAACCTTTGCGCTTTTCATCCTGTGCGCCAGTTGCACCCTCTGCTTTCCCTTCAGTCAGTCACTCATGCCCTGCTCACCTCAGTTAGATTACTGCAATGCACTCTAGGTGGGGCTGCCCTCGAAGACCACCCAGAAGCCACAGCTGGTGCAGAAAGCCGTGGTGCAGAGAGTCAAGGGCACCTCTCCTGTGCCAGCTGCCAGCCGGCGTCCATTGCCTCCAAAACTCTGCAGGCCAGAGAGCTGGTGGGCTGCTTGTCTCCGGCCATTTCTGGAGGGGATATGCGCCAAGTCCCCCACCCCCTATTAATCACTGCCACCTTGTGGGACCCGGGAAGACTTGCTTCTCTCTCAGGGCCCCCAGCCCTGCCCCAGCTCCTCCAAAGATAAAGACGGGGCCCCCTCCGGTCCAGAAAGCATTGAAAACTTGGCTTTGGTTCCAGGCGAGGGGGCCGTTTATTATACTCAGTGGGCCCCGTTTTGTCCTCTTAATTCTGTCGCTGATTTTACTCTGGGCCAATCAGTCAATGAATGTCCAGCATGGAGGACTCCAATGACCCCCCATGACCTTTTCTGCTGTCCGTTCTCAGAGCAGCTCATCCCTGAAGCACTGGAATAGAGCTGTGGATGGATGCTTTGCACTCTCGGTCACAATATTGTACAAAATAAAAAATGTTCATTTGTAGAAAGCTGCATTTCACCATGCATGTTTTATTTATGAATAAATAATGAATCTCACCATTGGAGGCAACTCCGGGTGGCTTCACCTTTTCAGCCTCTTGAAAAAGGCCGATGGGGTGGAGGGGGGGGTCTGAAGGTAGAGAGTTCAGAAGGGGGGGTAGAGGGGGGGTCTGAAGGTTTGTGGTCCAGCAGCCACAGCAGCAGCCGCCTTCGGGCAGGGCAGCCAAACGCTCCCCTCTCTCTACGCAAGAGGAACACGGGCTTGACCGCAAACCGGAGCAGGGCCCCCTGCCTATGTTGCAGATCTGGCTGCCCAGAGTGGATCGAGAGAAGCCGGATCCGGAGGAGAGACCAACTAGGGTGAAGAGGCGAGCTGAATGCCAGCTGAGTTCGGCTCTCACCAGTGGGGGGGGGCAGAGGAGGCCGGCTGCAAACCACTGGGGAGGGGGCTTCCACCCGCAGCTTTTCTCAGATCCCAAAATCCAGTCCGCCTGAGGGTCCCCGTTAACGTCCCTATTGCAGCCAAGGTAAGCCACCCTTACTGATATTTAGTCCGCCGCTGTTTATCCTGCCACTCTCCCCAGCCGCCCTCCAGGGATCGGCCAGCCCAGCTCTGGTGCCCTCCAGATTTAGAGGGCTGCAAGCCTGCTCAGCCCCCAGCTGCCCCTCCCCCTTTCCCTGGCTGGCAGGCCCCAAGGAGAAATAGTTGAGGCTGCTGGCCATTTACAAAGCTTGCTTGCTCTAGAAGGGACACATGCACCCCAACGGGAGAAAAGGGGTTTGGTGAGGGGAACTCTCTGCAGCCCACAGCGATACCTGGAGGCCCCTGAGATCCCCCTCCCCCATTCGGATTCCTAATTTTACAGCCTCCTGCCTAATTCTAGAAGCCCAATTTTGGGAGCATTTGCTGAGCTTCAAGCAGAAGACAGACTACCTGACCTTCCCTAATCAGTCCCTGAGCTTTCTGTAAACAGCCGTCAAAGGCCAGCCGGTCTCCTGGTTAAGCCTTGTGCACACAGTTTTATTTATTTCATCAAGCATGTATTAGATAACATATATAAGTATAAACACGATTATGATTACATGAAATGGATACGAATAAAAGGGAATATTAGGACAGGGACGATAGGCACCCTGGTGCGCTTATGCACGCCCCTTACAGACCTATTAGGAATGGGGTGAGGTCGACAGTAGACAGTCTAAGGTTAAAGTTTTTTGGGTTTGGGGAAGAAACCACAGAGTCAGGTAGTGCATTCCAGGCATTGATCACTCTGTTGCTGAAGTGTTTTCTGCAATCAGGTTTGGAGTGGTTTACCTTGTTTGTACCTATTGTGTGCTCGTGTATTGTTGTGGTTGAAGCTGAAGTATTCAGCTTCAACCACAACAGTTGGAGAGTTTTCTCCAAGGACGCAGGCAGGTGTGGCTGGCAGGGCACGGCCATGCCCAGAACAACGGAATGACGCCTCAGGGCATCCCTTTTTAATCTTGCAGCCTTTGGGATGGGTGGACTTCAACTCCCAGCATTCCCCAGCCAGCATGCAACCCCCAAATCTCTGCGGCTCCTCTGTGTCAGCTAAGCCAGCAGAGATATTGCTACGATATCTGGGGATAAGGTGGGGCCAGACTCCCTGCTGGAGGAAGGGCCAATTCATCAGCTCCAGCTTATGGGGCTTCAGAGGTGGACTCCAAGGTCCGGAATGGACTGACCGAGTCACCTGAAGAAGAGGACAAGTTAGCCGTATTCTCAGCTATGGAGTGGGTTGACAAAGTCCCAACACATAGTTGTGTTAACAAGAACAGAGGTGTGCAAGTACGCACTCAGCCCCCAAAGTGGACATAACCCCATCAGCCAGCAGGAGAACTGGTGGAGAAAGCTCCCCTTCAGCAGGGTCTTTGGACAAAGGCCAGAGAGCCACGGGTCCAAAGTGGTTCAGCAGATTGCCAATGCAATTCAATGCACAGACAGAGGGATAGAGTCAAGATCACGTGAAGTTCTACTACCGCTTTACACAGCCTTAGTAAGACCACACTTGGAATATGGCATCCAGTCCTGGTCTCCAGGATACTAAAAAGATACTCCGGAAAGAGTGCAGAGAAGAGCAACAAAGATGATTAGGGGGCTGGAGGCTAAAAGATGTGAAGAATGGTGGCAGGAATTGAGTAGGTCTAGTCTGATGAAAAGGACTAGGGCAGACATGACAGCACTGTTCCAATATTTGAGGGGCTCCTACAAAGACGAGGGGATCGGACTATTTTCCAAAGCACCAAAAGGCAAGATGGTTGGAAACTAAGCAAGGAGAGAAGCAACCCAAAACTAAGGAGAAATGTCCTAACGGTGAGAACAATCAACCAGTGGAACAGCTTGCCTCCAGAAGTTGTGGGGGCTCCATCACTGGAGGCTTTCCAAAAGAGACTGGCCAACCATCTGTCTGAAATAATATAGGGTCTCCTGCTTGAGCAGGGGGTTGGACTAGAAGACCTCCAAGGTCCCGTCCCAACTATTATTATTCTATGCTGTTCTGTTCTGTTCTGATTCTGTCCTATTGTCCTGCCCTGCGCTGCCCTAATTGTTCTGTTCTCTTCCTATCCTACGGTATTCCTATTCCATTCTCTTCTCTTCTCAATAGACCAAAGACCCAGAAGGACCATTTGACAGAGAAAATGGGCTGAATAATTGCAGGTGAGATCCAGGTAGTCCTCGCTTAGCAACCGGTCCCTTATCCACCATCCAGAGCTTCTGAAGGCCCAGTTCTGGAGTTCTGACGGCTGCTTCACCAACCTCTTGACCCCATTTTGGATGCTGGGCAACCGCTTCACATTTTTCACCCCGATGACCACAACTGAGCTCAACATTTCCATCGCTAAGCGAGGCTATTATAAAGTGAGTTTTGTCCCCTTTTGCAACCTCTCTTGCCACAGTTAAGTTAGTGACACGGTGGTTAAGTGAATCTGGCTTCCCCGTTGACTTGGCTTCTCAGAAGGTCGCAACAGGGGATCACGTACCCCAGGACCCTCACGAGTCAGTTGCCAAGGGTCTGAATTTTGACCCCGTGACCGTGGAGACGCTGCAATTGTAAGTGTGAAAAACAATCATGTCACTTTTTCCAATGCCGTTGTAACTTCGGTCACTAAATGAATGGCTGTAAGTTGAGGACTACCTGGGGGTAACCTTAGCAGGGATTCCTCTGATCTCCTGCCTTTCATTCCTTCTCAATTTGCTGCTGCTGCTTCTCTGTTCTTTTTTTCTTTCTTTTCTTCTCCCCCCCCCTCCAGGCAAGGGCTCCACTCGGGCCTGGGGCTGGTGGGGCCTTTGCGGGATGACGATGGGCTCCTGCGGCAATTAGCAGCAGAGGGAAAGGCCCAGCAGCCACATTCAGACACACCATGCAGGGCCGGTTGCAGTCGTGTGGGGTGTTATGTGAGGCTTGGTGTGTGCCACAAGCTCAGACCCCCCCCCCATGGGCTGTGCCCAGAGTCGTGGGCACCCAGCCTTTTGCCCCTGTTTAGAGGCGGGGTCTCCTGGGCCCCCAAGCTGAACAGCTGCAATTCAGACAACCCATGAAATCCCAGCTGAGGTCTAAAGAGGAGGCTGGAGGGCAGCAGTTGCCTGACCAGAGAGGAGGGGGCTGGGAGAGGCGAGGGGTTGGGGGGGGCAGCCCAGGCCAGCAGCTGTCCTCCCCTCCTCCCAGCCAGGCGCCCTCTCACCCAAATTCCGGCCCCTATTTATAGCACAGGCGGCCTGGCGGGACAGCCTCCTTGTTCCTGCGTACAGCAGCCTCACACGTTTCGCAGCAGAGCAGCTGCGGACCGCCCCAATTCTGCCCTTGTGGTGCCAGGCAGGGGGTGCGTCCCTGTTGCCAGCCCTCGCTTGGCCTCTGCCACCTGGAAACCTGCCCAAGAGTTTCCATCATTTAGCTTGGTTTGTTGATTAGCCAACAAATTGATAATGAATGGAACCACGGCTTAGCATGAGCCCAGTCGGTGCATCAGGAAGAGGGGCTCTGCTGGGGGGGGGGCTGTGACCTCCCTTTCCCTGCCATAGGGCCTCCCACCCCCACCTCCCCAATTCGCAGCTGACCTTTAACCTGCAGTTGAAGGAGCCGGTCTCTGTTGTTGTAGATTCCCTGTGCAAACAATCAAGCGGCTTCTTGCACACCGGAAGAGACGGGAAATTCCTGTCACAGTTCACATGCTTCAGTTGCCCTGATCCATTTGCACACTCGCTTAACCCGTTTGCTGCATTAACACCACGCAATGACCCGTAAACCGACAAGGAGCAAAGGTGGCTGTGCGAATGCACCGGCCGGAGCTTTGCTCCCTGGCCTGGTTCAGGTTGTCGTGTGAACCAGCCAGGAGGTAGGGAAGAGCTCCAGGCCTAACCAGGGCACGGATAACACTCCCGGAAGGTGTAAATCATAAAGTAAAAATTAACAAAATAAAACGAAGCAATGCTAACAGATCCCAGCCGAGCATGTCGTCTGAAGGGGTCCCCGACAGGCGCCGGGGGGGGGGGGAATCAGGCCCGGAGAGAGGCGGCGGCGGCGGCGGCGGATCCCCCCAGTGCCCGCGATGCCCCGAAGCGGCGCAGCGTGTCGTGGGAAGGCTACAAACGCCCCAGTCGGAGGGAGGGGGCGCCGGGCCTTTGCATTGCAACCCTGACCCGGGTCAGATGCCGCCCAGCCCCGTCGGGAAGCCGGTTGCTTTGCACGCGTCTTCTCCTAGGAGCCTAACAAAAACAAAGGGAAGGTGGGCGAGGGGGGGAGCCGGAGCGCCCGTGGGCGGAGACGGGGCCAAGCCGGGACGCGGGCGGCCGGAACCGCGGNGGCCCCGCCTCAAGGGAGAAGCCCCCCCCGGCCGGGGAAGGGTCTGGGGCGCAAAATGGGGAAGGGGCGGGCCAGGCGAAGAGCGACGTGGCGGAGGCGGGTGGGGCGATCCGTCCTCCGGGCAAACGGGCTGCGGAGTCCCGGCCGGCGCCCCGCTTTCCTCGCTCAAGCAACCTAAGAGGGGCAAGACCGTCGTGGGAGACTCAGAATCCCCGCCAGGGACCCCCCGGGCCAGACCGGGCCAGACCGGGCCGCCTCTGATTAGAAATTACGCCT
>QLTV01002973.1:538029-552640 GCA_003457575.1 Thermophis baileyi | reverse complement strand
CCCTGCGGGGCCTGGGTGGGGGCAGCCGCTGCCAAGCTCTTGCAGAGGAAGGGGTTCCGGTCGTAGCAGGAATCGTCGTCCCACAACATGAACCCTGGAAACAAAAGGGGGGGTCAGGTCGGGAGGGGGTTGGGGGCTGCCAGCAGGCTTTTCCGGGAGGGGTCCCTCGCCAAGCCCAGATGGACCCTTGGCCACCGGTTAGCCTTTAACCACCTGTCCCTGCGGGGCCTGGGTGGGGGCAGCCGCTGCCAAGCTCTTGCAGAGGAAGGGGTTCCGGTCGTAGCAGGAATCGTCGTCCCACAACATGAACCCTGGAAACAAAAGGGGGGGTCAGGTCGGGAGGGGGTTGGGGGCTGCCAGCAGGCTTTTCCGGGAGGGGTCCCTCGCCAAGCCCAGATGGACCCTTGGCCACCGGTTAGCCTTTAACCACCTGTGAGGGGAAGCCTGTCAATGGGGGGGGCATTCTGCGAGTGTTGTCCTGGCATCGTGCCAGCCTTTGCACAGCAGTGCCACCCCGGGCACTGACCAGCAAGGTCAGTGGGTAAGCCAGGTTCACTTCTCAACTGACAAGAAAGTTTGTCAAATGGGGCAAAACTCATTTAACAACCGTTTCACTTAGCAACAGAAAGTTTGGGCTGAACTGTGGTGGAGGTATTGTGCAGTCCCCCCTCAGGTTTTGGGAACTGGGAGGGAGGGGGGCTTCAGAGACCAGTTAAATGGGAGTCCTTTTGCCCCATTTCAATGGAATTCCTTGTGGCAGGGAGTTCCACAGACAAGCACAGGGCATCCTTCCGAGGGAGGGTCTGCACTGTGGAGATTGGAGCCCGCTCCCCCGCCCTCTGGCCCTGGGCCCGTACCGTTAGAGTCATCCAGGGCGGCGCAGGTCTTCCAGGAGCGGTGGTAATGCTTTTCCCAGGCGGTGTAGCCCACGGGGCTGCCGTCCACCCAAGCCCAGGTCCGGCTCTAGAGGCACAAGCCAACCCATCGAGACTGGTCACTGGAGGAAGAAGCGGGGGGGCAGGGTCCCAGGGGGCAGAGGGAGCAGGGGCCCCACAAGGCACCCCCGGTCACTCACATTGGATGGGAGGAAGAGTCCCAGCCAGACGTCCTCACGTTCCCACCATTGAGCCTTTGTCAGGAAGCTGGCCACGGCTTGGTGCTCTTCGCGGGTCTGGAGGGAGGCCAGGTGGCCATTGCGGCTTTGGCAGAAGGCCTGGAGGAAGGAGAGAGATTGGCAGAGATGCTGCGGAGGAAGCCGGCTGCCTGCCCTCGAGGTGGCACAACAGCAATGGGTCTCAACCGTGGTCATTTGAAGATGGGTGGACTTCAACTCCCAGAATTCCCCAGCCAGCAGTAGAAGCTGCAGGTCTCGGCCGTTGCCTCCTTCCCCTGGCATCGCCCCAGCAGCCTGGGTGTGGGTAAGGCTGTACCCCTGGCAGTGCCACTGCACATCCCCAGATGCAGAGGGCCCAATCCCAGCCAGGCCCCCCCTCCCCTGCTCCGACTCACCTCAGCCTGTTGCCAGTTGACCTCCTGCTCAAAGTAACCGTAGCAGTGGCCGTTGTAGGAGAGCCAGCCGCCGGGGCAGGGGTCAGCTTGGCCATCTGCAAAAGCAGGAAAGGGGTGAGGCCCCGAAGGCCCACAGGTTGCTTTGCTTCCAGGAAGTGGAACTGCAGAACCCATCGGAGGAGCCCCCTCCCCTCTTTCAGTTACAGGGGGTCGTCCCTGCAGGCTGGGGGGGGGGGGCGGGAAGAGGACACTCACTGGCCGCGAAGGGTACAAGTACCAGGCAGACCAAGAGGCCAAGGCTGAGAGGGGCCATCCTCCGATTCTTCCAAGCTGCGTAAAGAAAGAGAAGGTGTGAGGGGAGGGGAGGGGGAGGACGGCAGCCTCCGTGGGGGATGGGACAACCACCCACCAGGCCTTGCTGGTAGCAAATAGAAAATGGGATTGGGCACGGTGCTTCTCCGCTCCGCTCTTAAGAGAAAGGGTCACCTGTCTCCATCTCTTTCCTTCACTCTAAACCTACCTGCCCAGGTGTGACAGCAGCTGATTTCTTTCTGCCCTCCTGGGGGCTCAAATGCTCAACTTGGGCAATTGATATAACCACACCTTCACAATCTTTTATTTCAGCCACCCTCCACTTTGCTGCCTTGGCTGGAACCCTGATACACCCTTATACAACTCCTACACAGAACTCCTACACAGAAACCGTTGCTAAGTTGTGGGTTTTGTTCCCCACCCCCCGCCCCCCAAGATAAGGAAACCTGTGAGGATCAGGGCCGAGGATCTGTATGGGCACAAAAACAAGAGCGGCTTAGCTTGATTGAAAATCTTTCATTTTGCTACAGGGCTTGTAGCTTTTCATGACTTTTCTATTTTTCTTAATGGAATTATTCAAAGGAAAATATTCAGTATAATATTTAAGAGTAATAACAGAGCAACCGAGATGGAAGGGACCTTGGAGGTCTTCTAGTACTTTCTGACAGTGAGGACAATCAACCCATGGAACAGAAGTTGCCTTTGGAAGTTGTGGGAGCTTCATCACTTGAGACTTTCAAGAAGAGATTGGACTGCCATTTGTCAGAAGTAGTGGGGGGGTTGGACTAGATGACCTACAAGATCCCTTCCAACTCTGTTAGTCTGTTAAATTCCAGGCAAAAGGGGGAGTAATTTCTACTTGACAGTCTGAGAAACCTCTGGGGAAGTATTTTGGAAGGATAAAACAGCCAGCAAAGAAAGTATGGGTAATCCTCAACTTACAACTATTCCATGAGTAACCATCCAAAGTTACCCCCGCACTGAAAAAGTGAGTCACTTCTGACCCTTGCAGCTTTCTCGTGGCCACGTGATCGAAATTCAGACACTTGGCACCTGACTTTTATGGCTGGAATTGTGATCCCCGTTTTGCAACCTTCTGACAAGCTAAGTCAATGGGGAAGCTGGATTCACTTAACGACCATGGCAAGAAAGGCCGTAAAACGGTGCAAAATTAACCAAATCCTCACACTTGTAACCGTCAAAGCACCTCCAGGATCAAGGCAGTGGTTTCATGACTTGTGCCCAATTTTACAACTCTTTTTCCCATGGTTGTTAAATGAATCACCACTGTTGTCAAGTGAATTGTGTTTGTCAGAAAGCGGTGATCATGGGACCCAGGGACGGCCCCGGGAAATGCATCTGCCGCCTGCCAAGCGCCCCGTGGGGACGCTTTGATGTAAGTGTGAGGACCGGTCATAAGCTGCTATTTTCAGTGCCATTGTAACTGAATGGTCACTAAACAAACGGTTGCAAGTCAAGGATTATTTGTGCAGGAATAAAAGCACAGATGGTCCTCGACTCAACGACCACAATTCAGGCCAAAATGTTTGTTGCTAAGGGACACATTGGTTAATTTTGCACCATTTTCTTGCAATGGTTAAGTGATGCCTCAGCCCCATAGCAAAATGAAGTCTTTTGACTCAAGCTCTAAGCCACTCTGGGTTTTTGTACAGAACCTCGGCCCTGATCCTCACAGGTTTGCTTATCTTGGGGAGAAAAACAAAATTCTCATAACTTAGCAAGAGTTTCTGTGTATGAGTTCTGTGTATAAGGGAGTGCGTATGGCAAAGTGGAGGGCGGTTGAAATAAAAGATTGTTAAGGTGTGGAATTATATCAATTATCTCAGTTGAGCATTTTAGTCCCCAGCAGTGCAGAAAGGAATCGGCTGCTGTCACACCTGGGCAGGTAGGTTTAGAGTGAAGGAAAGAGATGGAGACAGGTAGCCCTTTCCCATAATTCGAATGAGGGCAGGAAGGATATAAAAAGAGCATTTTGAGAAATGTCATTTAAAGCAGTTGCATTCTTTTAGTGCCATGCGCTATTCTATCATGTCACCGAAGGGCTGTGCATGCTTTTCAGACCAGCTTAGGTTTGAAATACTATAAATGCACGTAGGAACATTGATTAGAAATGATAAAATAGTGGGTAGCTTCTGAAAACCGACAGAGCGCAAGATCTGTAGCTCAGGGTTGAGCTTGGAGTCCTTGGTGCTCTCTGAATTTGGGGGTTTCCTTCCAGACGTTTCATGACCCAACTAGGGAAAATCATTAGTACTTGTTGGTAATGAAATCTCTGCATGAAAGGAATAATTGCAGACTACAGGAACCAGGAGCACCACTCCGGTGACCCTGAGGAAAGAGATAAACCTCCAAGTGCCTCAAGGACCCTCTCAAAGGATGCAAATGACCAGCTGTCTGCAAGGAATATACATCCTCCCATTCCCCACTATCTGTCAGAGCTGAAGAAGCTTCTTGGATGAGAAGCGAAACATCTTCAAAGAAAAAACCAGGAAGTCCAGTTGCCTCCTGAAAAAGCACCTTTGGGACAACCATGATCTGGATGACTGAGAATCTCTACAGACACTGCAAGAAAACCACCAACCTCAGAGAGCCCCAAGGACCCCGCAATTTCTGGAAAAGTGACTCAAAAATAGTTTGGAGTTGGATTTTCTAGGTTATTGGATTACATATACATAGTTGGGCTCAGAGGCAGCAGGAAAAAAAAGTGTTGTGAATAACACAACGTCTTATCCGGAGCCTTGTGGATGCCTGCAGGTGTTGGCTTTCCCGGACTCCTTCCTTGTGTAACCTAAGAGTCAGGAGTAAATCAGTAGCTTCTTGATACCAGCTGTGGCATCTTTGGCACGGATTGAAATAACTTTCTGCAGCTGTGGTTTGCACACTCGGCTCATGTTATATTCTCTGCATGAGAAAAGATATACACATACTCTACATCTATACATATATTGGAAATGATATCAAGACCGGCTAAGTAAAGGTTGCCCTGGGTCGACCGCCTCAGCTCTCTGCACATCTACCTAGACATACACATTTCAACCTGAGGTTGGACACATGAAAAGCAGCAGCGGGCAAGGGAGACGGATCGAACAGGGTTCTGAGGAACGGCGATCAGTGCAGCTTGGACTTTTCTAGTTGCATTTCATCCCTAGGCCGAAATAGATTGTTTTTTTCCTTTGGTATGAAAGCTGTATCGCAGCCAGCTTGCATACTGGATCTTTTGGCGGCCAAATCATGGGTGTTCCGCTGCATCTTTGTAAAAAAAAAAAGGGGGGGGGAAACCTTCCATTTTTCCTGGTAATTGCCAGGCAAGGAATCCAGGACATTCAAACAAAACGCGTGTCACTCTGGGTGTGGGCGTGGGACCCTTCCCGTCCCATAGAAAGGAATGGTCTTTCCGATCCCGCCAGCGCCGCACTCTCCCCCCGAGCGCCACCACGGCTCGACAGCCCACCCCTCGGTGCGCAGACTGGCTGCCGGGAGGCGTGGCTACGTGTCCCTTCTAGCGAACCCCCCCCCCGTAAAAGTATCCCTACGCGAATCGCCCGGGTCAGGGGGCCAGAGGTGGAGGGCCGGGGGTCCGTTGGCGGCGGCCGAGCGCAGGCAGGAGGCCAGTTTGTCGGCTGTGGCTGGAAGAGCGGGGCTAGAGGGGCGCAAGCCTGTGGCGGAGGCGAAGTGTCCCATTCCGGGTCTGCGGTCTCTCCCGCCTTCTCTTGGATCTCTCCGAGGTGCTGAGGTCCAGCCGCTGGCCGGGCTAAGCCGCAGCTGGAGTTGATTTGAGGCTGGCAAGTAGGGACGCGGCCCCCTTCTCCCTCCCTTTGGGCAGAAAGGGCCGGGAACTGGGCCATGGGGCGTCTGGAGGGGCGCTCAACGCCGAGAGTGCCAGGCGCAGCCTCGAAGAGCCCGATTCCACCGGGGGGGGGGTCTCGGGAGAGGACCGGCGTTTGCGCCCGCCAAGCCCCGTTCGGTCTGGTAGAAACCGAACCGGGCCCTGGCGCCCTCCAGATGCGTCTCCCCGACCTTCCTCGCTGGGGGTGTTTGGAGAGGGGGGGCGGGGGGCTCTGCAGCTGGGAAAGCCACGGAAGAGCCCACCCTCCGCCAGCCGAGCGCGGGGCCCTCTTGGCCAGGCTTGGCCGCCGCGGCTAGTGCGGGCTGCTCCTGGGGGTCACCGCTGCCCCCTCCCCAAGGCAAGCCTCTGCTGCTTGCCCCGCTGAGCCGGGAACCCCAAAGGGGGTTGAGGGAAGAGACCGGCTGCCGTGCCCCGGATGCGGGAGGCTTCGCGATGAAACAGCGGGTCCTTCGACTCGCCCCCTGCGCTCGACGAGTGGAAGGCGCGATGGGTCGGAAGAGAACGGAGGGCACTCACCGGTCCTGTCGCGCCGGGAGGAGAGGAAGCCCTGGGCAGCCGAAGCGGAGAGAAGAAGAGAGGAGCGGCTTCCCCGGGCTTTATAAGCCGACCTGCCCCGCCCCTGCCCCGCCCCTGCCCGGCAGCTGTCAGTGCCGCCCCCTCCCCCGCACGGAGAGCTCCGACGGGATCGCCGCTGCTTATCGGGAGCCCCGGGGCAGGCAGGGAGATGGAAGGGAGGCTGGCTGCAGGCTCAGGGCCCCGAAGGGCCCCGGAACCCCCATTTCCACATGCACTACCCGCACCGTCCTCCTCCACCTTCCCCCAGGAGAGGCGGCCTGCTGGCCAAGCCAGCCCGAGGTGAGGCTTTTCAAAGCAAGAGAAATCCTCCAGGACAGACAAGGTGCACTCACCACAGAGTGGGCCCACTTTAAGGTGTGTGTGTGTGTGTGTGTAAAAGGAAAGCAAGGCAGGGTGCAGAGATGTGTGATCACCCCATAGCCTGGTGAGACTTACTTCCGAGTAAACCAACTGTTCCTCTCTGTATTGGGGGGGGGGAGAGGAGAGGCTGGGGGGGAGAGAGAGGGAGGAAGGCATTTTGGCAAATTATTTTACTCTCTCCTTTCGCTGGATTTATATTAATTGTCCTCTAAAGAACTCTTACTTCCGAGTAAACCAACTGTTCCGTTTGAAATACTAGGCGATTATTTCAGTCCTAGCATTGAATTTAGTGAGACTTACTTCCAAGTAAACCAAGTGTTCCTCTGGCCTTTTATCTCTCCACCCTGCCTTCCTTTCCTTTTTCACAGACACACAGACACACACACACACACACACACACACACACACACACACACACACACACACACACACACAAGATAGGATATCACTTCCTCTCTCCTTTCGCTGGATTTGTATTGGTGTGGGGGGGGGAGAGTAGGCCCTTCTGGCTGATTGGTTGGGGGCTAACTGTCCAGGGAGGCGGAACACCCAGGACGGACCCTCTTTCTGTGAAACAGCCCGTGTGGAAGGGTGTGGAAGGGTGTGGGATGCAGATGCCGATGACCTATTGCCCAGGGCAAATGGGTGGAGGTGTGTCACTTGAGGAGATAAGTGGGGGGGTGATAATCGCCCGAGGAGAAACACCCGAGGAGAATGAAGAGTCGGAGAGGAAAAGTCCCATTCCGTGAGGGGGGGCTCCCACTCTATTTAACCTTCGGGGTGAGCCGGTGTGTCACTGTGCAAGGGTGAAGGGGGAGGAGGAGGAGGCATTTCCTGTGTGCTGCTTAAACCATCTCTGGCCTCTTTGGTTCCTCCCAGGGACCCGGGTGAATATGGGGCCAAGGCCCTGAAGTGGTCTTGGCCTGCCATGATCATCCCCAGTGGAGTCTCCTTCCTGCATCCTTTCTCTGACTCTGCCCTGCCAAATCCACTCACAGAGGTTCGCAAGGCAAATCAGCCCAAAAGCTAACATTCATAAAGCCAATAACAGCTGTGCAATGATGACCAATACAGTCAGACAACTATTTATGGCAGCTCAGCCTAATCCAAGCAGCTCATCAAAGCCCAGAAGCAAAAATTGGGTGGCTGCAAATGGAACAGCTGGGAAAGCGTTTCCACAGGGTGGGGGTGGCTGTGAAAAAAGCTCTCTCCCTGGGCCCCCAACTTCTCCCTTACTCGGTACATAAGATGGTCCCAATCTGGACAAAGCGGAGTACGAGCTGGCTCTACCTGGAGGAGGTGATGGTCCTGAAGAAAATCTTTTTTCTTTAGCTATTCTTCTCTCCAGCTTCTTTGGGAGGGGGGGTGTCAATATATCAATACATCAAAAAGTATATTTAAAAAAAACTCTATGAAGTTTAGCCCTGTGCCCCAAAGGTGCTTTTTCAAAAGGCAACTGGACTTTATTTTTCCTTGAAGACGTGTCGCTTCTCATCCAAGAAGCTTCTTCAATTCTGAAGTGAAGAAACATCTTTGAGAAGGTCCAGTGGCCTTTTCGGACAACCATGACCTGGATGACCAAGAATCTCCGTAGACATTTAGCCCTGTGCCTGCTGAGGTCTCTTTGGGACCCCAATTTGCCTCTCTGAGGATCAGTCGATCTCTTTTTGAAGTTCCATCAACATACCGATCTCCTCTTTGATTAGAGATGAATTGATGGGCTGCTACTGTTGTTTATCTTGCCTATCAGCATGTTCTTAACTGAGCTCAGTTTTTTTGTGTCTGTGCTTCAGATGAAGAGAGAGACAGAAGTTGGGGCAGAAGATTCTCTCAGACTTTCCCTCTGGAGCTGCCCTCAGGTCTGCCATCAAAGGCTTGGTGGTTGCAAGATAAGGCTCAAAGATGAAGGAAGGGCGACTGGCCTGCAAATACCACCAGCACCATCATTGCTCCCCCCCCCCCCCCCCCCCCCCCCCCCCCCGCCCTCTCTCTCTCTCTCTCTCTCTCTCTCCCAGTTGGCTGTAGCTTCCTTCCAAACATCAGGAGGATGAGGAGTTCTCTCCCTTCCCAGTTGTGAGAAGATAATGCACCAATAGGGCACCTCTCAGCTCTCCAAAATATCAAAGGTTGCTGCCTTGTTTTAACCCAGGACTAATCCAGAGAGCCGAAAGCCACCGGATCCCTCAGAACATTCCCCTTAGGAAGTCAAGACGGTCTCTTGCAGCCGGCAGCAAAGTGCTCCTGGTCTTCAGTGCCCCTCAGTCGAACTGGTTGTGCAGGAAGCCTCTACCTGAAGGTATTTGACCTGTGCACAAGATCTCCTGTAAGGAAGGTGGCCAACCGGTCCCACGGCATCAGCAGGCCCAGCCCTTGAACGGCCTTTGAGCTCAGTCAGCCCGCTGGCCATGGAGCAGGCCCAGCAACATCTCCAGAAGGTCTGAAGCAACATCTCCAGAATTCTCTGCCACCTGTTTAGCTGTCTTCCACTTGTCCCCAAGGTGCTTTTCAAAAGGCAACTGGACTTTCTTGGGTGTTTCCCTTGAAAACGTTTCGCTTCTCATCCCAGAAGCTTCTTCAGTTCTGAAGAAGACTGAAGAACTAAAGAAGCTTCTGGGATGAGAAGCAAAATGTTTTCATGGGGGAAAAAACCCCAAGAAAGTCCAGTTGTCTTTTGAAAAGCACCTTTGGGACACAGCCATGACCCGGAAGACCGAGAGTCTCCACAGACCATCTTCCACTTCTTTTCTCAGGCTCCCGGGCTGGCCCTCTGCCCGGCTCACGATGGGTTAACTTTGGGGTCCATTTTATCACAGAGCAGATGCCGCACCCCCTGCCAGGCCTGACCCACTGGGGAGGGGGCTTTCTTCCCACAAGGGTGTCTGCAACAGCTGTTGGCCGCCTGAGCCCACTTTGGCCACCTGATTGTGCCCCCTCCCCTTGCAAGGGGTCAACGTCACTGAGATCGTCCAGGCTCCAAAATTCAACCACTCTTCCAAAGAAACCTGGAATACCTGGATTGCATGATTGCTCAGTCAATTATTTGCATATCATCCAAATCATAATAAACGACAGACGTGATACAGGCACTCCTTGACTTACAACAGTTTGTTTAGTGACCATTCACTAGAGGTTGCAATGGCACTGAAAAAAGTGACTTATGACCGTTTTTCACACTTACGACCGTTGCAGCATCCCCATGGTCAAAATTCAGAGGCTTGCCAACTGACTCATATTTATGACGGTTGCAGTGTCCTGCGGTCGTGTGATCCCCTTTTGTGACCTTCTGACCAGCAAAGTCAGGGGGGAGAGCCAGATTCATTTAACAATTGTGGCAAGAAAGGTTGTAAAATGGAGCAAAACTCACTTACCAACTGTCTCGGTTAGCAACAGAAATTTTGGGCTTAATTGTGGCTGTAAGTCGAGGACTACCTGTATATCAAGAATCTTGAGGCTGCCTGGAAGCAGTCTAGACCAGTCCTCTCTTCCCACCCTGGCCAGCCTGGTGCCAGGCGAAGTGCCCCCCGCCCGCCGCCTCCTGTTCTCCCTCGACCGGCATGGGGAGGCCAGCAGCATCTGGGGCTGCAAACAACATGTAGCCCAGAAGCCTCTTTGGCCCCAGGATCCTCAGTTAATCTTCATTGTCTCTGGTGGAGGCGGCCCAGATGGCCGTAGCTGGTTCTTGTGCGAGCAATTCCAACTATGTCAAATATTCAGAACTTTAAGCAGTCAAAGCTGCTGTTTTGGCTCCCTTCTTCCCTTCAAAAGAGCTGCAACAGACAAATTGTTGTGTGCTCTCCTACTTGTTTTGAACAATGGACGGGGGAGTCGGCAGCTCTTTTGGACAAATCGTCCCCAAAGTTCCAGGGAGTTTAATGGGGTTTACTTTCAAGGAAGCCTAAGGAAGGGGGCAGCCCTAGAGCAAGCCAAGGCAACAAAACATTGCAAGCTTGTTTCAAAAGGAAAGTCTTTTTCTGCAAAATCCCTTCATTCTGGGACCACTGTGGCAGTATTCCCGGAGACCCTAAGTCAGCCTCCCAAGCAAGGGCATTGCCACCATGGTCAAAAACACACAACTGCCACCACACAAGGACTACCTGTACGCAGGATAAAGGTAGAGGCATTCCCAGGGCAGAAAACCCTCCTTGGGCTCCTGACATGAGGCTCGGCCCTCTTGAGGGAAGGGGAACGAAAGGCGGCTGCCCTTTGGACGGCTCCTCTGGGATGAACCCTGGAGGTGCTCCGGGGCCCTTGATCTCCCCAGTGCTTCGGGGCTCACCCTCACACCCCACAAGCTCTCTTCTCTCCCCCATCTTTGGCACCGGGACCTGCCTTCGGCTGCCAGCTCTCCCATCGCATGAAACGCCTGCACTTGGATCCCTGGCAGGAAAACAGGAGGGGGAGAGAAGGGGGGCAGGTGGGGGTCTTTGGGGAGCCACGTCAGCCATGCTCTGCTGCACATCACAATTGCAAGCGCCCCCATTTTCCTTTTCTTTTTCTCTTCCCCTTTCCCCATTGTTTTCATTTGTACTTCTGCATTTCATATTTTCATAAGCTAATAAAATAATCACACACAATTGCAAGCGTCCCATCCCATGACGTGGTGCTTGGATTTACTTTATTATTTGTCTATTTATGAATTTGTATCCTGCCTTCATTGGCCTCTTGGGAGGATCGATCCAGCATCTCTGCTTGCTCCAGAGAGAGGTCTTGCCCTCCTCCCCCGCTGCCCCCACCCCAGAAAGGGGGAAGGAAGGAGATCGAATTCTCCAGCCAAGGGAGCCAGGAAGGCACCCAGCTCAGGTCTTCCTAGCAGGATGGCTTTGCTGCCGAGGATAAAATCCGTCCAACTCTACTTGGCGGGAGAGGAATAGGAATGCTGCACTCTGAGTTGCCAACTCGCAAAACTTGTGCTCAAAACACAACTCTGGGGCTTATGTAAGCCCCAACCAAGAATGCGCAGCACAAACACACCCGGGTTTATCCAACCAGAGGCCCTTCTTTCTATGCAGTAGTTCCCATCCTTGGCCACTTTTGGTGGGCGGACTTAAAACGCTGGCTGGGGAATTCCGGGAGTTGAAGTCCAGCCACCTTGGCTGAGAAACACCGTGCAGTGTGACCCCGGCAACAGCTGGATTCTCGGCACTCTGAAGCCAGGAAGGGTCCAGCTTCAAGATGTGCTGCTTGATTCGACTTCGGGAACAGCTGGATTGTCTTTGCGGTTTTAATGTGGGACAAGTTCAGCTAAAGCGATTGATGGATTTTCCCCTCTTTTTCCCTTCCTGCTGAGAAGCCAACTCCCTCCCCCTCTGCCTGGGGGGAGGGCAGGATGCGGTGGGGTGGAGTGGGGCGGATAAGTGGAGGTGGGTGCTGGGAACCGCCTGCTTAGCCCCCTGCCGATATCCATGCCTGGGTCCATTCTGTCCAGCTACCGCTGAAGATGGACACAGCACCTCTGGCAGGAGTCCAAACCCAACCGGGCTCACTAGCTGCAGGTTCAGGGTGGGGGGGTCACCTCGTTTGGGTATCAGCACAGCTTCACAAGGCCCCTGTGAGGCCAGGACTCTCCGCGAGGGCCACTCCTGGGCCTCGACTTATGATCAGAGCCGAGGTGGCGCAGTGGTTAGAGTGCAGCACTGCAGGCTACTTCAGCTGACTGCTTGCTGCAGTTCGGCGGTTCAAATCTCACTGGCTCAAGGTTGACTCAGCCTTCCATCCTTCTGAGGTGGGTAAAATGAGGACCCAGATTGTTGGGGGCAATATGCTGACTCTGTGAACCGCTTAGAGAGGGCTGTAAAGCACTGTAAAGCGGTATATAAGTCTAAGTGCTATCGCTAGTGCTATTGCTATCACAATTGAGGACAACTTTTCCACTGCTAAGCAAGGCATTTCTTCAGTGAGTTTTGCTCCATTTTATGGCTTTTCTTGCCACAGTTGTTAAGTGAACCACCGCAGTTGTGAAGTTACCGTAGTAACCTGGTTGTTCAATGTCCCCATTGACTTTGCTGGTCAGAAGGTCACAGAAGGGGCTCACATGACACCAGGACACTGCCACCGTCATAAATACGAGTCAGTGGCCAAGCGTCTGGATTTTGACCCCGTGACCCCGGGGAGGCTGCAACGGTCACCAGGGTGAAAAGTGGCCAAAGTCACTTTTTGCAGTGCTGTTGTAACTTCGAAAGGTCACTAAATGAACTGTTGTAAGTTGAGGACAGATCCCAGACAGGCAGGAAAATCAGGAGCAACAGGAAACACCCCCCCTTCCCCAATTCTCTCCTCCCCAAACCCCCTCTTCAGGAAAGAGACCAGCAGTCACATAGTTGAGGAGGGCGAGTAGAAAGGCCCACCTCGGGGGCTTCGCTCCGGACCCCTCCTCTAATGGGAAGGAGGCAGGAGCAGACGTCTATGGGGACTCTCGATCATCCAGGTCACCGTTGTCCCAAAGATGCTTTCCCAAAAGGCAACTGGACTTTCTCAGGTTTTTTCCTTGAAAACATTTTGCTTCTCATCCAAGAAGAGCTGAAGAAGCTTCTTGGATGAGAAACTAAACGTCTTCAAGGAAAGAAACGTCTCCCAAAAGCATCTTTGGGAGAGGCAAGAACAAAAATGAGCATTGAAGCCAAGTGGCCAGAGGTCCCTGTGTCCCCGAGGGAGAGGCTCACCCCCCCCCCCCAGAATGCAGCGCAATAATTTGGATTTGGATGCTCCACAGCATGTTTGTGCCAAAGCGCGGGAGATAAATGCTCTCCCTCAAAGAGGTGGGGCACCTTCCCCCAAGCTGATGTGCTCCAGATGTGCTGCTTCGGGATTCTAGGAACTGCACACCAGCAAGCCTGCAGGCACCAGGGGGAAAACAGCCCAACATTAACCCCAGGTGAAAGGTGAGGAGACGAGAACGGGGTGTGGGTTCTGGCCCTGTTGGGAGGGTCCCTGTCCCCACCTCCCAATCCCCATAGATGCATCTCCAGTAGCAGAGAGGCAGGAGGGGCCGATTAAAGGATGATTAAAGGCCTGGGGACTAAAACCTATGAAGAGCGGCTGCAGGATTTGGGTTTGGCCAGTCTAGAGAAAAGAAGGACTAGGGGGGACATGATAGCAGCATTCCAGTATTTGAGGGGCTGCCACAAAGAGGAGGGGGACAACCTCTTCTCCAAAGCACCTGAAGGCAGGACAAGAAGTAGTGGATGGAAATTAATCAAGGAGAGAACCAACCCGGAACTAAGGAGAAATTTCTTGACAATTAGAACAATTAACCAGTGGAACTGCTTGCCACCAGAAGTTGTGGGTGCTCCATCACTGGAGGTTTTTAAGAAAGACTGGACAGCCACTTGTCTGAAATGGTAGAGGGTCACCTGCTCGAGCAGGAGGCTGGACTAGAAGACCTCCAAGGTCCCTTCAAGCTCTATTCTGAATCTGAGTTGGTTTTGTGCCAAAGGCATGGAGATTTTCAAGGGAAGGCAGATGGCTCAGCCTGAGACCAAGAGAACATGGGCGGGAAAGGGGCAAATGCTGGAATGCCCCTGTACAGTCACATGACCTGCCTTAGACATAGAAAGGAGAGATGGAGAAGTGTGTGTGTTTGGGGGGGGGGGACTATTTCTGAGGCTGCAGGACCGGCTTCCTCCTCCTCCTCCTCCTCCTCCACCCGGGAGGAGGGATGGCCCCGCCTGACCCAGCCTGCCACGTCTGGAGATTCCGTCCTCAGGACGGGGAGGAAGGCCAGAAAGAGACGCCTGGAGCAGCTGGTGGGAACAGCAGCAGACCAGGAGAAGGGCCCATCCAGATGCCTGAACGGAGGGAAGTTGGCAGCTGAAGGCTCTGCTTGGCAGTGAGGCAGCTGGGAGAGAAGCCACAGGCTGAGCTTCTAGGCAGCAGCTGCAGGTGCCGGCTGAGGTTCCTGGCCCACCATGCAGAGGGGCCTGGGAGCGCCTGGCGCCCCCTCCCAGAACTGCAAGCCAGGAGGGAGCCTGGGAGCCGACATGGGAGGGG
>QLTV01002973.1:436730-450227 GCA_003457575.1 Thermophis baileyi | reverse complement strand
GGCTGGGAGGCCCCCCAGCCCCACTTTCCGCAGGCCCTCTGCCAAGGCACACGGCCCGGAAGCCCAAAGGGGGGGCGGGCACGGAAGGCGAAGCTCCAGCCGGCAAGCGAGGGGCTCCGTGCTCGCGTGGTGAGGAGTGGGGCTGGAAGGCATAATTAAAGGAAAGAGGATCATAGTTCACAAGGAGTCCTCAAAAGATCTGTCACGTTTTAAACTTGATCTTTTTTTAAAAAAAAATCCCCAAATGTTCTGGTTTTCCAGCTAAAAGAACACCACCTATGAACTCAGGTAATAAAATGAAAGCCACCCGGGCGAAGGGGAAACAGGAAGGGCTCCAATCTCAGCTCCGACCAGGCTGGGCTGGGCGGCTTCTGTCCGCTGACCAGGAAGGCTGAACCAGGCAGACTCGGCAGAGGTCAAGTAGGCCTGTGGGGCAGGGACAAGCCGGGACCCCCAGGCCCCAAGCTCCTTTTGAAGCAGTTGGGAGGGGACACGGGGGCTGAGGCCGAGGCTGACCTGGGGAGGCTTCCCTCACCCCCGTGATCATCCTAATTAATAATTTGGTGATTGCTGCTTCTCAGGGAGCAGCTTCCATGCCTTCTCCACTTGTTTTCTACTGACCCGTCCAGTGTTCGACTTGAAGGAGTCCAAGGTCACTCGAGGCTTCCTGACCTCAGCTTCACATCTTCACAATGTCCCCTTGTCCTCACAAGAAGCCAACTGGGTCAATGGGGAAGGGGGCCGGGGGTTGTGGGTGTGTTGTGGAGCACCAGCAATGGTTCTCCTGGGGAACTCGACTTGGCCCAGGGTGAAAGCCGATTCGCTCCCATGGGCTCCCTCCCTCGGCCCTCCAGGACTCGGCTCCACCTGCCTGCCCTCTGGGAAAGGGGCAAGTGAGATGGGCTGGGCTCAGCCCTCTTTTGTGCAGATGCAAAGAGAGGATGGATGGGTGTGTGGGTGTGTTTATGTGTGTGGGGGAGGATGAATGGATCAGTCAGTCAATCATTGAATCAATCAATCAATAGATGAATGAATGAATCAATGAATGGATGGATGGTAGAGAAAAGGTCATTCATTGTCTCGTCTTTTTCTGTGGAATTTCCATGTTTGCTATTGCATGGTTAATACTGGGAAGTATTGCAAAAACACGGGCGTAAGAAGGAGGCTCATTAGAAGCAGGCCATGTAGATAGAAATGTCGGTCCTCTGGGGATCCTGTGGAGGATGACAGCTTGGAAGAAGACCCAACAAGGGAGTATCGACGGCCAGGACAGATGGATCCCATGGCAACGGTGTCCAGTGGAAAAGCCCAGGAGCAGCTGCCAAAACTCTTGGCCAGACTGGGTGGACCAGCCAAGCCCAGTGGGAAGCACAGGAGTGGAGAAGAGCCCTGGGCGCCACCCTTGATCAAGGTGCAACTGACGCCTGGCCTGGCCAATGGGGTTGGGGCTGGGAGGAGGGTCCAGGTGCCTGGCCTGTGAAGAGTGTTGAGTTTGGAAGAATTGCAAAGCTCCATCTGCTTCTTGGAGTGAAACGAGGTGGCCAGTAGCGCCAGAATGTCACCAAGACCCTCGTTGTAATGCAGGGAGTAACAAAGTCAGTAAAATTCAGCAAAAGGCAGTATGACCTTGGAAGTCTTGGAAGGCAAAACCTGGCATTTGTCCTGCCCGAGCAAAGAGGCCTCTGGGAGGGGCAGGGAGGGAGGGAGGGAAGGGAGGGCTCTGCTTCTCAGCATCAGCAGCTGCTCTTGCAACCAGGGGAGGGTCTGAAGATGATGACCCCCACCCCGAGAAGGAAGGTCCACTTAAGCATGGAGCCATCTGGTTCTTATGAAATATCGAGAAGGCTTTCTCTCCCTCCCTCCTAGACACAGGCACTGGTTGGGAATGATGGGAGTTGAAGTTCTACCCATCAGTAAGCCCACCAGCTTTTGGAAGGCTGAAAAAGCCCATCAGGGATCAATTTGGCCCCCTCCCCCAAGGAAGTCCTTTGGCTTCCCAGCACATCTGCCCAAGCCCCTTGCCCAGAACCCTGGAAATAGCCCCCTCTCAACTTGTGGGAGCATCTCCCTGCCCAGCCAAGGAACCGAAGCAACAGAAATTCAGGAGGTTTGTTTATAAAACATAAATAGTCTTCCAGGTATATAAAGAAAACCACCAGCGTGGAAAATAAACCAACGGAAATAAATAAAAAGGCCACGTTTTTTTTACAGGAGAAAAGAAGGGCTTCGTTGGGTGGGTCCCCCACCCATTCCCAAGGCCCACTCCACCGCGCCGAATAACTCCCCTCTTCCCCAGCTGGGAAGCGCCGGGCCTAAGCACCGCAGCGGGCCGGACTTCGGCTGTTCGCGTTCGGGTGGGCGCACGGGCAACACCGCCCGGAACGAAGCGCCCGTGGCGGTCTACTTGATGCGGGGGGAGCCTGCAAGCCCGACCGCTCCCAGGCCCTGAAAAAGCTGTTCGCCAGCCGCGCGAACAGCTCTTTGTGCGCGGCGCGCTGTCCCGGCGAAGCCCCCCGCCCCATCGCCGGTCTGGTGCTTCAGGGTCGCCCTCCCAGATGGCCGCCTTCCCCGCGTCTCCTGAGGTCTGCCCGTCCGTGTGAACCAGACTTTTCAAAGGTGCGGAGTGGCTGCCAGGGAAAGCCTTTAACTCCCCCCCCCCGCTGAAAATCCGCCCTGCTGAGAGGCACACAGGGCGAAGGCGCCCCGGGTGGCTGGAAAAACGCCCCGGGCCCGTCGCCAGGGAGTCTCCTTGCTTGCCGTGGCTGAAGACGCATCCCCGTGACTTCTGGATTCGGGATCGAGTCTTCTGGATTCGCCTTTCCACGACCGGCCTGCAACGTTTTGCTAACCCGGCGCCTTTTCCTGCCGGTCTCTCCAGCACGGCTTGGCTGGCGGGTCTCCCTCCGCCCCCCGCAAGTGGCCTGAGCCACCGCCTCCCCTGGCGCCCCTGGCCATCTTCCCAAGTCCTCAGTGCCGGCCGCGTCCAAACGAGAGCTGCGATGCCAGTCTGGGAACGAAGGAGGAGCCGGCAGGGAGAAGCAGGGGAAATCCTCTCGTTCTGGGTGTTGACTCAAACGGCGAGCGAGCCAAGAGCCAAAGGCCCACGCAGGTCTGTCTTTGAGGGAGGAGGGGAGGCGTCCCTTTGATCTCGGGGACCAAGAATGCAGCCAGCACTCTGAGGCGGGGAAGGGAAACGCAGCTCCAGCCACGAAGCTTGGTTTGGAAAGATACCCAATCCAAGAAGTCGGATGTGGACCGAGGTAAACCCCACCCGCTCCGCCCCCTGGAATCTCAGGGAGCCCTGCCCTGCCCTGCCCCACCCACCACCCACCCCGCTCAGGCGTGGCTGGGGGCTGCCTCGGCAAAGCACAGGTGTTCTGAGCTCTGCGCTTGCTCCGGGGCCCGGCCAGGCCCACAAAGCCCGGTTCTGCCCAGAGGTTCTGACCGCCAGCCTCCGTCCAGGTGTTTCCCCTCCCGTAATCCTCAGCTGCCTGCTTGCCTGGGATGAGATCCAGGGTGGCCCTCTGGGCAACAAGCCTTGCACGCGGAGACCCCTCCCCCCAGACATTCCACCCTTAGAAACAGGAGGTCCTTGCTTTGCTACACGTTTCACCACCAACTCGTCCGCCCACCACCATCCCCCACCACCACCACCACCAATATTCAGTAATTCTCTGCCCCACAAAGCAACACCCCACAACCGAGAAAATCCACCCTGGGATTTGGCCACCAGGGAAACAGCAACGGGGCAGGAAGAATCTGCCAACCAGGCTTGGGTGCCAAATGCAAGTCAAGGCCCCCAGTTTTGCTGCAGGGGTGTCGCCTGCTGGGCCGCCCCTCTCGTCAAGGCAGGCCCCTCCCTAGCAGTTGTGCACGTGGTCGAGGTGCTTGGTGATGCTCTGCAGGCACTTCTGGAGGCGGTCCAGGGTCACCACCGCCGCGGTGTAGGGAGAGACGGCCAGGCGCTCGGTCAGGTTCTGCAGGGCGTCCGAGCGAGCGGGCCTGTGAGGAGGGCAGCCCAGGTGAGAGCCCAGCAGCTGCAAGAGGCTCTGGAGGTTCTCCACGTCGTGGGAGATCTGGACGACGGGGGCCTCCAGGGGCAGGTTGGAGAGGACTTGGTGGAAGAGCTCCAGAGCCTCGTCCATGGCCTCCAGGCTCTGCACCGGCAGCTCCCCGGGGATGAAGTCCAGACCGTTGATCTTCAGGCTCAGCGGAGGGAACTACAGAGAGACAGGGAAGCTGCCGATGAGTTAAAGCAGGGTCTGTGCACACACCGCCCAGCCAGGCTCAGGGCAGGAGCGCAAACAAAGCACCCCCAGGAAATGGCTGTCCAACTTCTGCTTGAACTCAGACCCCACCCCGCCCCACTTCCACCGGCAGCTCCCCGGGGATGAAGTCCAGACCGTTGATCTTCAGGCTCAGCGGAGGGAACTACAGAGAGACAGGGAAGCTGCCGATGAGTTAAAGCAGGGTCTGTGCACACACCGCCCAGCCAGGCTCAGGGCAGGAGCGCAAACAAAGCACCCCCAGGAAATGGCTGTCCAACTTCTGCTTGAACTCAGACCCCACCCCGCCCCACTTCCACTGGGTCGTCCCCCCCCCCCGGCAGCGCCTCCTCCTGTTAGGAAGTGTCTTCTGGCCCTTCGGTCTGAATGGAGCTGCCTGGAGCTGACATCACCCTTTCGGGCTGGCGCTGGGCAAGAGGCCGTGACACACACCCCTCTTCACCTCCCCTCTCCCAAGGCCGGCTGGGGCTGCTTCTTCGGGAGCACAGCCTGAACCCCGGCCCCCATCCAAGAGGCCCTTTAGCCCCGTGGGGGTGTGGCGGGGGTGGGCTGCACCGTCAGCCTACTCGAGCGCTCTCCTCCCCACGGCTTGGACGGGGCAGGGCGCGCTACCTCCGGGCTCCTCCTCCCGCTGTATCCTCAGAGCAACGATGAGGCAACTGAACATTCCCAGCACTGACCTAATTAGGTGACTGCCTCCCTTCCACACCCCGTCCCCTCCCGTGTGGGTGTGGAAAGACGAGTTATGGTATAACGGTTTCTTGTGCAGCCGCCACGTCTTGTGGTGAAGATGCTCAACCGGCCCAGGACACCGGCTGGGCTTGGCCCGGATGAGCTGTTTTGCTCCGCGGCGTGAATGGGGTGGCCTTGGGGTGCTCGGGCCTCGCCCAGCCGCACTTCCACAAGGAAGGCGCGCAGCCAGAGAGCGCGGGCAGGAGAAGCTGCTGTGTCTCTGCGTGTGTAAAGCGTGCAAAGGCTCCGTGGCCTTCCCAGACGCCCCAGGAGCTCCCAGGCGGGCTCAGAAGCCAGTCGAGCGGTGGGGCTGCAGTTGGGGTCGGCGTGGGGCGCCGAAGGGAGGGCGGTCTCTGGGCAGGCAGGGGACGCCGGGCAAGCCCAACCTGGCAAGAAGGGAGCGCCCCTCTTACCTGGTGCTCCTGGATCCTGGCAACGATCGTCTTGGTGAGGCTTTTAGTGTCGGCGATCACCTTGTCGATTTTCACAGACCGGCTGTAGAAGAGGGGCAGCCAGACCCACAGAAACCCACACACAGAAATGCGGGGGGAGCGCATCTTCCCCTTGAGCCCTGCACGGGGGAAAGTGGGGACCAATGATGATGAGGGGGGGGCTGCAAGAGGAAGGAGGGCGAGGGGTGAGAGAGGAAGAAGGGGGGAGATGGCAACCCTGCCCCATCCGAGGCCAGTGCAAGCAGGGCTTGTAGGGGAGCAGAGAAGGGGGTGGGGGTGGGGGTGGGCTGCGTGGCTGAGGAAGCAGGGCTGAATTATTTGCCAAAGACAGTCACACTAAAACAAGTAAAAAGGCGCATTTGTCTTGGGGGTGGGGGGGTTCGACTGTCCGACAGGACTGTATGCTCAGGTGAGCCTGTGAGGTTCTCTTTCCTGGCGGGCTGCAAACTCCCCCCCCCCACTTCAAACCGCTCTTCCCTAGAATCCGCCCAGCCCGAGATTTCATTCCTCCACCCAAAGCCCCATCGAGTCCGGAGCTGCCCTGGCACGGGGCGTGCAGAGAACAGCCTGGCATCGCTTTCCTGCAGAAACGGGCGTTTCTCCGCTTCCCAGGAGCGGCAGAGGCGGAGGGCGGCTTGTGGCAAAGCCGCTGCGTGGGAGATCAGGGCTATGCCCAGCAGGGGCCACACCAACGGCTGCCCTGCCTTGCCCTCGCCTCCTGCGCCGGGCTGAGGGCCGCGATGCATCTGGGCCCCTCCCAGCCAGCCCGGCTCTTGGGAGGCCAATCAGGGCAGGCCTGCCCTGCCAGTCCGGGTGCCCTCTGAAGTGGTGCGCGCTTAATGAGCCCCGCCGCCGACGGTTGGGACAAGTTCCGTCACCTCGCCGGCAACGGCAAGCAAAGGCAGCGCCTCCCGGGGCCCTTGGCCATCCAGCTGCGCTCGACTCATCCCCGTTACATAACCGGGGAGCAGCAGGGAGACTCCAGGCAGCCGCAGCGCCCAGCCCAGGCAGGCAGGCAGGCAGGCAGGCAAAAGCGGTCGGAGAGCCCCGCCAGGCCAGCGGGACAGAATGACCAGCGCCTGCTGGCCAACCGTGGGGGCGGGAGGCTTCCTGGGCAACTGGCTTGGAGATCCGCCTGGTGGCCGAGCAAGAGCCTGCCCGGGCCCCCTTTAAGCAGACTGGGGCAGCCCAAGCTGTCGTGTGGCCCAAGCCCACTGCCCAGCTGGCTGACCCCTAGAAAAACCAAAGCCCCCAAAGCCCTCCGTAGGCTCACCCGAGCTGGCCTTTTGGACACTGAGCCCCCTCCCCCCGTCACAACACGGGGGCGGGGCGGGGCAAGTGTGTTTGCAGCAGGTCCAGGAAAAGCACAATCGGCAGGCAGGCAGGCAGGCAGGCAGGCAGGCAGGCAGGCAGGCAGGCAGGCAGCCCCCCTGAGAATTCCTCCTGGACCGTCCCTCTGCCCATCCCGAGACCGGCAAAGCTGCCCGCTTTGACCGCTCACGACCACCTGGGCACTTCAGCCCTATCCAGCCCTAAGGAAGGAAGGAAGGGTGGGTGGGTGGACGCCCCGAGGGAAACGCTGCTCAGTCGCAGATGGTGGGGGGTTGCCCGTACGCCCTTTGCCGGCTTCTTGGTGGGACCCGGGGTGAGGCTTGGGGCTGTAGCTTCAAAAGTCCGGGCACTGCTCCAGCTCTGCGACCCGGGCAGGGCCGATGCCGGGCTTCTCCGGACATCCTCTCGCCCAAGAAGGGGCTGCCTGTCTGGAGCAGATGCAGGCGCCAGCCCCCCCCCCCCGCGAACCCGAGTGATGAAATCTTGGCGTCGGGGCTTCGCTCCGGCGGCCTCTCTGGCTCCAGAGCGCGCGCCGAGCTTGGCCCCCGGCCTTGTCCCCCGCGGACGAGCGCTGGGCCGTCGGGCGGGCGGGAGGCCTGGGAAAGGCGGCCTGGCCTGGCGGCGTTCTCACGACACGCTTCCCCGAGTCAGGGAAGGACCTGGCGGTGGCATTCTCAGAGTGAGCGTAGCTCGGCTAGTTTTAGGATGCTTTGCCTTTGCGGCTTAGTGCGTTGTGCGAACCCAGCCCCAGGGCTTATTCTGTGTTTCCAGGGGTTGGGCGAACCCCGAAATTGGCCTCAGCCTGCCATGGGGCTATGAGCCTCCCCTTGGCAAGGCCAGGTTCCGTAACCAGGAGGCGCCTGGAAGCACGGCGGGAAGAGCTGGAAGAAGGTCCTCTGCACATGCTCAGAGGCACTCTTCCCGGCGGCCAAACGACTGCAAAAAATCCAGCCCACGACCCGCTTCCCTCTTTCCCCGCTCCCGCCGCGAGGAACCTCACTGCCCAGCGCATCACTAGCTCTGCGGACGGCGCAGCTCACCTCCACCCGCGGTGCTGCTTCGCGCTTCCGCCCCGGCCTCTGAGGCTCCATCGCAGCCGCGACCCTTTTATAAGTGCAGCGTTGCACAACGCGCAGCCGGCCGCCACTCGGCTCTGCCCGGCCCTGCCCGTCCCGTCCCTGCCCTGCCCGGCTCCTCCCTCCTCCCTCCCTTTTCCCCTCCCTCGCTCCCTCCCCCATGCTCCAGGGCCCCGCCACCCCAGCAGGAGGGACCCACCCCGGAGACTCACTCGGCTTGAAGGCTGGACGGGGGGGCGGCTTTTAGGGACATCTCTGCCCCCTCCCTAAGCACGGAGGCGGGGGGGGGGCGATTTCTGGCCCGGCTGATTGGGAAACGACCGGGAGATGGGCGCGAGTGGAGGGGGAACATTTCGCATTGCCCCGCGGCCTTCGCCTTTTGGCTGGCTAGAATGGGTTTGGCCCGGCGACGTCCTCCGGGCGCACCCCGCTCGCCCTCTGTTCGCCATCCCCCCTCTGCAGACTCTAAGCCAAGGGCAGTTTTACGGGCAGATCCTGGGTCAAAAGGCCGGTTCACCCAGACCGCTAGACTCCGCTGGCATCTGGGGGCTCAGCGCCTGGGACAGCCCTGCCAAGCGACATCGGAGCTGAGCTCCTTCCCGAGGCGCTAAGCAGCCCCTGGGGCTGGTGCTGGCGCTGGCGCTGGCGCTGGCGCTGGCTGCCCAAACCCAGCGGGTGTCTCTGCAGGAGTTGGTCTCCCGGTTCTGCCTGCGACGGAGCGGGGGACAGTTCACGGGAAACAAGGAAGCGGCCCAGGTTCTCCCGGCCCTCCCCGTCCGGTCTCCGGCTAAGGGGCGTCTGCGCTTGGACCGGCTGCAGAAGGGCCCCCTTTGAGCGCGGAGAGGCGTCGGAAGCGGCGGTGCATTCGTGGGGAGGAAGGGCCGCGCCGTCGGGGCTCCCTAAGAGACCCAGCCGGCCCAGGCGGTCAGGCGGCGGTCGGACGAGCCGTCCGGCGAAGAAGACCAGGGCGAGCCAAAGGGAGAGGCCACTTCCATGCCGGTGTTTTTTTCCTCCCGCTTCCGAAGGAGCTTGAGAAGACCCTTAGCAGAGGGAAGACGTCTCGGCCAAACGGGCGGCCCCCTGCCAGGACCCCCTCGGCGCCTTAGGAGCCCGGGCGCCCACAGGGAGAGCGCGATTCTTTGGAGAGGGGCGCGCAGCTGGACGCGGCCAGGCGAGTCGCTTTAGGAACCGGCCGAGCCCTGCAAGGTCCCACCAGACGAACGGGAGCTATGCAGTCCCCTCCCCTCGGCTTCCCGGGAAAGCTGTCCTAAGTCCGGGTGGGATCCGTAGAGCAGGGGATGGTCGCCCAGGAGGGTCGGCCAAGGACGCCCCGGACCCAGCCGAAATCGGAACAAAGGGAGGGAGGGGATCTTCAGGTTCTGGGTCCATCTTTTCCCGGGGGGCGTCGGGGGTGGGGCGTCTCCTCTCCCCACTTACCCTGTGCGCCCTTCGGCAGCCCCATCCCTTTTCTGTCCCGCGCGCCCCCAGCCCCTCCCTTGCCCGGGAAGGGGAGGAACTAGACTCCCCCTCTTTAGCAGATGAGAGGTGAGGCGGCGAGACCTCAGATAACCGCACCGCAGAGCCTCCAGACCCGAATTTAACACCTCTGGCTCGAAAGACGGACGCGGGAATTCCCCTCCCTACCGCCTCCCCCCCCCCGCCCCATTTCCCTCTCGACTCTAACGAGGGTTCCAGTTCCGCGCCGATCTTTATCGGGGAAGGAGGAAAGGCTGGGCGGGTGGGGAAGGGGATACCAGCGGCGAGGGAGGCGGATAAAAGCTTATTTTAACGAAACTCCGTCCTCCTCGTCTATTAAATCATCCGGGCGGGCTAAGTGGCGAGTTCCGGTTTCCCTTCAGAGAAAGTGATCTTCCCTTCGGATGAAGAGGGATCCAGGGGAAGCTGGTGCCGAGGGGTCCTAAGGTGCCCTTTCCGCTTATCCGGGGGGGCTTAATTCTCACTCCTGGGGGTGGGGTGGGAGGGCGCAGCGGCCAGTTTCTGCCCAAATGGCGATTGTCCCGGGACAGTCTCCGCACATCGAGTGACCTTCCAAGAGTCGCATATTAATGTACCGACCGATACTCAGGAAGCCGCTCAGCGCGGTTCAAGGTGATTAGGGACTGGAGGCTAAAACAAAGGAACAACGGTTGCAGGAACTGGGTATGTCTAATTTAATGAGGAGAAGGACTAGGGGGGACAGGATAGCAGTCTTTCAATACTTGAGGGGCTGCCACAAAGAAGTGGGGGTCAACCGGTTCTCCAAAGCACCAGAGGGCAGGACAAGAAGCGACGAATGGAAACCAACCAAGGAGAGAAGCGACTTGGAACTAAGGAGAAACTTCCTAACAGTGAGAACAATTAACCAGTGGGACAGAAGTTGTGGGGGCTCCATCACTGGAGGTTCTTAAGAAGAGGTTGAGAAAGAGCCATTTGTCCAGAATGATAAAGGGTCTCCTGCTTGAGCAGGGGGTGGACTGGGAGACCTTCAAGGTCCCTTCCAACTCTGTCATTCTGTTCAGTGCAGGCATCGAGCCTCGCTCCAAGGCAGGCGCTGATGGCCTCTCGCCCTGCTTTTCCTTCGAAAGCGTTTTCCTTCAAGACTTTAGCACGCACACGAGCGCCGCGCCGCCCTGCCTTGTCTCGGAGGGGGAAGCCCAACAGGGAGGGGGCTATTAGCCACCCCTGTCACGGCAGATGCCTCCCTTCCGTTGCTTGCGGTGGGGCTACGTCCAAGGGCCACTGCAGTGCTGGGGCTGGACGTGGTTCGGACCACCTTCTGCCCTTGGCTGCTGGCAGCACCTGAGAGCAGGTACCTGCTGCATTCTCCCTGCACCAGGACATCCATGGATCGGAGTAGGGTCCCTCAATTGGCACCCCCCCCCCGAAGAAGCAGCTGGGGATTCTGGGAGCTGTAGTCCTAGGAACCTGGAAGGTGGCTCCTGCACTAATTTCCCGAGTACAAGGCTCATTTTGTCCTTGGTTCTGACAAAAGGAAGAAAGAGACCAGTCGATGGCCCAGGGGTTCCTTCCTGCTCCTCCGGGCTTGTGGCCACCCATCTGGGCAGCTCAGCTAGAGCAGCTGGGAGAGGAGCAAGCTGGGGAGGAAATGTCACTCCCTGAGAGGAAGGGCCCGAGGAAGAGCCCATTTAGCTCGGGTGGACTCAGCAGAAGCCACCTGACCCTTCCACAAGAAGCCAAGGTCCTGAGCCCTGAAGGCAGCTGGCTCAGCCCATCTCCCTCACTTATCTACTCCCTGCTAGGAGGAGCTCATTGCTTAGATCAGGGGTGTCAAACTCAAAGCCCGTGGGCTGGATCCGGCCCGTGGGGTGCTTAAATCTGGCCCACGGGGCCGGCCTGGATATAGCAAAGGACCAGCCCACAGTGCCTCTGGCAGCAAAAATGCCCCCCCCCACCCCATTTTTGGCCTGGACGGCCTCCTGCAGCACTCTGCCGGCTAAAATGGGGCACGGAGGGGGGGCGCAAGGAGGCGTCCGTCCCGTCTCTCCCCTCCCCCCCCCGACCAGCCCACGGAGAACTACAATGCTGATCCGGCCCTCAAAGAAATCCAGTTTGACACCCCTGGCTTAGATGCTCACTTTGAGCAGAGAAGGAGGCACGCTTCTGATCTCTCTTTAAATACTCCGGGTGCTACATTGGACACTGGATGAAAAGGAAATGCAAAGCATTGATGGTCAACCAGCAGGAAGGGCCAGCAGGCACCTGCTGAGTGCAGGATCCATTCAGGCAGGGGATTCTCCCTTTGGTGACACGCGTGAGCCAGCCGTGTGCTGCAGCTGCCAAAACAGCTAATGCAATCTCTGGCTGCATCAACAGAGGTAAAATATTGAGATCCCGGGAAGAGATCCGTGCTCCACGCCGCCCTGGTCAGATTAGCCCTGGAATACTGTGGCCGGTTCTGGTCCCCGAGATACAAGAAGGATACAGAGGAACTGGAAATGGGGCAGAGAAGAGCAACTAGGATCACAGCTAAACACTGCGAAGACCCTGGAATCTTTAACCTCCGGAAGAGGGACCTCCCAGCAGTCTTCCCAGCCTTGAAGGGCTGCCCCAGGGAAGGCAGTGGGGCGGTTGTTTCCTTGTATGTTTATTTATTCAATGTTTATGCCACCCATCTCCCCTAGAAGCTGACTCGGGAGTTTTTCTCCACAGCTCTGAGGGCAGGACAAGACCCAGCAGGCGGATCCAGAGAGGCCTCTGAACTTGAAATGAGGAGGAAATTCCTGACTTGGAGAGCTATTGAGGCACGGAGCAGCCTGCCTCCTGGAGCCCTGCTCGCTCCATCCCTGGAGCTTTCCATGAAAAGATGGGATGGACATTTTGTTTCCAAGGTCCTTGGCTTATTTTCTGATTTAAATACAGCTCCCTCCAGAAAGGTTACTTACAATATAATAGATCATAGGAGAAAAAAAGAATGGGCCCTCCCCCATTCAAAAATTACTGAGGAAGACAAAAGACGTCTCCAGAGAGAGTATGGAAGAAAAGTCGCAGGAGAGAACTGGAAAAGGACCGGCCTAACCTGAGCCTTCTTTGCATGACAGGCTCGGCACGTGTGTCCGTGTCTGTGTGTGAGGGGAGGGGAGGGGGAGAACAGTTGGGCTGTGCTAACATACAGCAATGGCCACCCCCCAACTCCCCCCCCCCCCGAGAATTGTTGGGCTCCATCCCTGGAGGCTTTCAAGGAAAGGCTGGGCAGCCACTTCTCTGGGGACCTCTGAGGAGTTGGGCTAGAGGGCCCCTGGGTCCCTTCCAGCCCCCAATTCTTCAGTTTGCCCCCCCCACAGCACCTCCTTCGGGCTCCTCTGCCCACCTGCTCCTTCCCTTCACTGGGAATCCCTCCTCCTCCTCCTGCTCCTCCTCCGAGGAAATCCCCGTCTGGCCCTCTGGAGATGAGAGGGCAGCTCTGCCCCATCTGGGCTATGAAGCCCTTTCAGCTATTGGGAGAGGGGTCCCTCCCCTGCCCCTCCTCAGCCCCCTTTTCTCAGAATTGCACATCCCAGACCCCCTTCCTCCTCCCCGGCAGGCCAGTCCAGGAGCTTGTGGGCCAGAGAACAGCCCACAGCCGCTGAGGAGGCCCCGCCTCCCTCCCAGGGCCTGGCGCAGGAGCCAGGTTTTCTCGTCCAGCCGGTTTGTCTTGTGTGAAAAGCCTGGGACTGCTCTGGGTGCAACAGGGCTCCCCTCTTCCTGCCTCCTGAGGGCCTGGGCTGGTTGGGCACGATGGGTGCTCCAGTCCAAGCTCAGCCTTTGACTGAAGGGTTCCTTGGATCAAGTCCTTACGCTTCAGGGCCCCTCCTCTTTTCCTCTGGTCCAGTAGCCGGTGGGGCGGCTTTCCTCTTTCAGACCCTGGGGGTCAGGAGGGGGTCCCCCAGCCAGCTTCTGGTTGATGGCCGGATGCCCCCTTGCTTGGGATCTGGTGAGCCTGCCAAAGGGAGCTGTGGTCCAGGACAGACCTTGCTGGCTCCCCCGCTTCCCATGAAGGACCACCCGGTAGCCCCTCTCAGACAGCAGAGCAGCCGTGGCAGCCTCAACGTGACCTTCTCTTCCTGGGCAAGGGGGCCGGGGGGACCTGCATGGGCAGCCTGGGTTTGAGCTGCTGCTTGC
>QLTV01002973.1:407269-419833 GCA_003457575.1 Thermophis baileyi | reverse complement strand
CGGCGGGGGGGGGGAGGGGGCTCCTCTGCTGGGTCACCAAAGGCTGGAGTGGAAAGCTGGGGGCATCTGGAGCAGCTTCCCAGGGATGTCCCAAGGAAACTTCCTTGGCTGCTGAGGAATACCGGCGTAGCCGATCCTGGGGAGAGTCATCCCTCCCGCCCCAAAAGCTGCCCTCCATTTGTACGTGCTCAGGTTGTCGTCTGAATGCTGCTCCTCTCTCCCTGCCCAGGGGGAGCCCAGGGAAGTGCTCGGGTGCCTTTCTCAGAAGCCTCTCCAGCCCTGGGGACGAGGGTCCTTGCAGCTCTCCAGTCTCCCCTCCCCCTTTGCTGGAAACGGCAAGGCGGCTTCTGGCGACGGGAGCTGGAGAGAAAAGGCTCCTCCGTGCTGGGGGAGCCTTCTGGGGAAGCTTGGATGCCCTCGCAAGCAAGTGGGGGGGGCAGACGGCCAGGAAGCAGCAGGTGGCTGCAGTGTCCGAGCTCCTTTGCCTGGCAGTTGAGGGCACCTGTGGGCCCCTCAGCTTCATCTCCTGGCTGGCTGATCAAGCATCTAGACTGGGAGCAGCCTGGAGAAGAAGACATTCCCACAGGAACCAATAAGGGAGAAGATTTGTAGCCCAGGGTTGAAATGAAGGGTCCTGGGTGCTCTCTGAGCTTGGCGGGTTTTCTTGCAGACATTTCTTGCTCAGCACTGATGAGGTTACCTAGATGGGTAACAAAACATCTGCAAGAAAGCCACCAAGCTCAGAAAGCACCAAAGGCCCTTCATTGACAGTCACACTTGTGTGTGTGTGTGTGTGTGTGTTGGGGGATGGGATTTGCCCTGCCCTCATCCTTTGATGCAAGAGGGCAGGCAAAGGGTGGGATGTGGGGAGCTGAAACGGAGGGAGGCCGACACCTGCCCCGCCTTTTCCCAAGGGATGGGGCCTGTGTTGCTCGCCTCTGGCAGGGCGCTTCCTAAGGGCCCCACGGAGGGCAGAGGGAGGGCACGGCCTCTGACCAGGGGCAGCCACCTGCAGAGCCCGGCTCCTTTCCCTCCTGCTCTTTTCCACCAGCTGCGGCTCCAGGGGCTGCTCTCCTTCCTCCTCTGTGCCCGCCTTTGTTTTTGGCAGTTTCAAAGAGTCATTTCATTCAGTTTGTTTGAATCAAATGGGAATAAATTTCCCTTTTTTCCCAGCGAATATCGAGCACATGGAGCAACATCAGAGCCCAGCTACAAAAAACAAAACAAAAACACGCGCGCGCGTGCACACACACACACACACACACACACAAAACCCCCAGAATGGAAAAGGACTTGGCATCCATCTCAAATGCCATCACTGTAGCAACTGTGGGGGCTCAGAGGCAACCGAGGCTGTGGTCTGGGGAGGGGGGAGCAGGTGTTCCTGTCAGCCGCTTTCCCGGGCTTTTCCTAGGAAAAAGGAAGAGGGGGAGGGGGCTTCTTGGGAGGCTGGATGGAGGAGGAACCGAGGGGCTGCTTTCCCCATCCTCTCCGTGGCCCAGCGATTTGTCCCCCAACGGGGGAATCAGCCGAGGCCTTGGCTTCAACGCTTCATTTGTGCACCAATCAAAGCAGCCTAATTAAGTCCACGGCTATTGGAGGCTTTGAGAGACAAATGGGGATGAAAGGGCCTAATCAGAGAGCCTATTTTATTGAAACCATTTCTGTCCTGGGGTGCTCCCTGGCCTGAGCTGTTTCCTTGCAGAGGTTTCCCTTCCCAGCCAGGTAACTCCTCTGCTGCTTCTCTGTCCGGCTCCAGCTGTGCAGGCCTCACTCGGCCCTACCTGAAGAGCAGCAGCATGGCCGGCTCCTCAGTTAACCGGTTGTCAAAAAGTGGCCCACATGCCACTCGCTCAGAATTTTAAAACTGCCGTCTCCTTGCTTCATTTGGGTCTGGTTTCTGCTTTTCTAGTTATTTGTCACCGCAAAGAATCCTGCCGATCCCCTTGGAGAGCCAGACATGCTTTTCAAGAGTACAAAAATGGTAAACGTGGAAAGGGCCCCTGAGGGGCAAACTCTTTGGGCTCCCAGCCAACACGGCTGCCTGCTTCTATTCTGTTGGCTTCTGGCTGAGGTTAACTGGGTCGAAGAGGTGCAGCCAATGTTGGTGCCCCTCATCAGTTGGTTAAAGGCTCAACTGTTCTCACTGTTGTGTTCCGTTACACACTGGAGCCCCTCCCTGTTGTAGGATGTGACCCCAAAGCCCGAGATCCATGAGCCCTGACCAGATGCCGAGTCATCTCTTGCATGGTGGTGGAGGGGGGACCCTTTGAAGGAAGGGGGGGGGCTCCACTTAATTTTGGTTTCCGCCAGGCTGAGGCCCAAGGGAAAGAAGCGCTGGGCCAGTCGGGAGAAGCAGCCCTCTTGCTACTCTAATAAGGGGAGCCCCACGTTTTGGGAGGACACTAAACTGCCCACCCCTGAATATAAAGTTCACGTGATGGGTGCCATCCTCACACCTGCCCAGGTGGTGCACACGGGGCCCTCTAGTACAGCCCCCTCCACGGCCCCCCCTCCGGGCCACTGCCCAATGCCGACCTCTGCGAAGGAGCGGAGAGAAGCGGAAATCCACAGCTGTGATCCAACCTCCGTTACTCTGCTTTGCCATCCGTTACACAAGGTGGGGTCTGCCAGCCTTTGACCTGGAGCGCTTTTCATAGCCCCCACTTTTGAGGCTGGCTTTCTCCGGATCAGGGGGTCCCAAAGCTGCTTTTTTCAAACAGGCAGCTGGGCCTTTGGGACAACCTGGATGGCTAAGAATCTCCACAGGTATCCAGACAAGGTGGTGCAGCCCCCTCCTTTTATTTAGGGAAGAAGAAGGTGCGCATTGGTGCTCTTCCGTTTCAGCCACATCCTGAACTAAGCGGTCATCCAGGTTTTCACCTGGGGAAGAAGAGAGGAGTTGTCATCAGCCTCTTCTGCTTCAACAGGACCCCAGGATGTGCCTCCCCCAGAGCTGTGGGGGTCTTCAGAGCCCATCCCCCTAGGTGCAAGCCCTTCGCAGCCGCATCTTTCCGCAGCGTTTCATGGCTGCTTCGAGCCATTAGAGCTGAAAGGGAGTGATTAATCCCGGCCAGGGCTGCTCAGCCGCTCTCGGAGAAAAACAGACAGGATTCATCTCCTGCAGGCCGTTGTGACACATGCGGCGCTTGACGTTTCGCAGATAAAATTGCTCAGATTCACACTGAGCTCCACGTGGCTTGGACAAGATCTAATGAGGTGGCCGGCAACGTCTCGCAAAGCGATCCGGCCATTGTTGCAGCCGGTGGTGGGAGGAAGTGAGGGGCTTCTCCACAGCGGAGGTCTCTCGCCTGCAGGCGGCTGGCCCAGGCCCTGCCCGGCTCCTTCAGGCAGCTGAGACGGGAGGGAGGGGGCTTGAAAGAGGCACGGGCGGGGCCTCTTTGAGTCTTCCTCTTCTGCCTAGTGAGCATAGCAGAGCTTCAACTGGAGAGCAGCCTGGGTGGAGTGGATCCTTGGCCTTTATGGTTTATTGGTCGCCACGATATAAAAAAGATGTTGAGACTCTAGAAAGAGTGCAGAGAAGAGCAACAAAGGTGATTAGGGGACTGGAGGATAAAACACATGAAGAACGGGTGCAGGAATTGGGTATGTCTGGTTTAGTGAAAAGGACTAAGGGGTAACAGGATAGCAGCATTCCAGTATTTGAAGGACTGCCACAAAGAAGAGGGGGTCCACTTCAGAGTTGGTATTCAGCAGGTTCTCACCGGTTCAGGAGAACCGGTAGGGGAAATTTGGCCTGGGTCGCCGAACCGGTAGCGACCTCTGGCTGGCTCTGCCCCCAACCCCTGCTTTCTCACCCCGCCCGCCCAGTTGCCGCTCGTTTGCCCCGCCCGCTTGACACTCACCCCGCCCAGTCACTCCTCACCTCCTATGCGGCACACTGGGTCCTCGCTTGCGCACAGTCTCTGCTCTGCAGCTTGCCTTACTAAGCTGCCTTCCCATGTGGTGCCTGCGCCCCAACTGAGCGGCCCTGATCTGCCTGCTCACAGGTAAGCCTGCGAGTCGCGCTAGCCCGCCCCCCCCCCAGCTGTCTCCCCATTGCCTGGCTTGCTTTGTCGCCGCGGCTTAGCTGCCCCCCCGTCGCTGCCTGCCTTCCCCCCCTCCCTTCCACGTGGCGCCCCACCCAGTCGCTCCTGGGCAGCATAGCACACTATGTGGCACTGGTTTGCGCATGCGCACAGTCTCCGCTCTGCGGCTTGCCTGCCTAAGCTGCCTTCCCACGCAGTGCCTGCCCTGTGCCCCAACTGAGCTGCCTCCTCCTGCCTACAGGTAAGCCTGCGAGTCGCGCTAGCCCCCCCTCCCCAGACCTTTCCCCCCCATCCCCAGAGCTTGCCACCCCTCCCACCATTCCCGGAGCTCGTCTGGCTCGTTTCGCCACTGGCGCGGCCCCATCCCAGGTGGTGGTGCTGGCTGTGGCCTAGCTAGCTGCCCCCCAACACCATCCCCGGGCTCGCCTGGCTGGTTAAGCCGCCTGCGCAGCTCCATCCCAAGCGGCGCTCTCCCCGCTCTCCATACCACGTGGCAGCTGCGGCGCAGCTCTCTGCCTCTGCCTTCCTTCGCTGATCTCCGCTCCTCCTTGCTCACCTAGACTAGACTGGCCCAGCCTTGGCCTGCTCCCACCCACTCCAGCAGCAGAAGCCTCGAGGCAGAGGTAAGCGCGGCTGGGCGGGCGCCCCCTTGGGGAAGCGGGGCTGGGAAGGGTGCTCATCTTCAAAGCCTCCCATTTCTCTCGCCCTCTGCCTCCTACCGCTTCTCGAGACCCGAGAAGCCTCGAGAACAGCCCTCCACAACGGAGCCCTTCCTGGGGAGCAAAGGGGCTGCAGTCTTTCCATGCGCCTCCGCCGGCCCGAGTGCCCTGCCCTTCAGATCCCAATGGGGCCAGCGCCCGGCGGTGCTCCGGGAGGACGGGCAGAAGTCCCGGGGCTGCACTGCAGCGGAGCAGCAGTCTCGGCTCCAGCACGGCACCTCCCCTGAGGACCGCCTGCCGTCAGCCTTCACGGGCAGCAGCGCGCTGGCTCCGTTGGGATCTGAAGGGCATGGTATTCAGGCCGGTGGAGGCGCGTGGAAGATCTAGAATGTAAGGCCGATGCTGGCGGCGGGGGAGGGAGACCCGCTGCGCTCGGCCAAAGTGGTGCCTCGGGGGGACATGGCGGGGCTCACTCGCCTTTTGGGCCTGGTGCGCTCGGCTTCCGTGGGGCCTTTGGGCGACTGCAACCCACTTGCCTTCCCCTCCGCCTTGGGTCCTGCTGCCCACATCCAGCCCATGACGGGGGACATGCTGCTTCTGGGCCGGGCCAGCCAGTGGGTTGGCGGGCAGCCCTCGGGGGAGACGCTGTGCTGGAGCCAAGACTGCCGCTCCGCTGTGGTGCGCATGGGCAGCCCCGGGACATCCGCCCTCCCTGCCGGAGCACCGCTGCTGCTCGCTTTCTTCCTTCTTCTGGACCTTGGGTGGGGGGAACCCTATACCATTTCAGAGAAATGGCTGTCCAGTCTTTTCTTAAAAACTTCCAGTGATCAAGCACCCAGAACTTCTGGAGACAAGCAGTTCCACTGGTTACCTTCCTTCCTTCCTTCCTTCCATATTGTTCTGCAGGGCAATGATTGAAAGAGCATTCAAATCATAGGCTTGAACTACCCCAGTATTCAAGAGCAAGCACAGAAAACTAAACTAAAGCACTAGAAAACTAAAACACCTTAAATGGTTTTATGAATCTGAACTGTGAGAGAAGTGTGCTCCATAGATGAAAGGGGTGTTCCATTGAGAAAGTTTCCTATGGACATCTTCGTTATCTCTAGGCAACTCCAGCCAGTATGAAGATAATCCTTCTATGGACCTTAATGGGTGGCCAGAATGGATCAGGATTAATGTCTAGTAAATACTTGGGCCATGAGATACATATTTCTGCTCAGGCAGGGAGTGTATGCAAAAGTACCATCCTCTGATCCTTCAGAAAATTAACCTTTCTGGATGATGGTGCTCTCTGAGCTGCAGGTCTACCCTGAAAGTTGATCTCCTCAGCCTTAATACCATCAAGCCAATCAGTTGCAGGAACTGAGTATGTCTAGTCTTGTGAAAAGAAGGACGAGGGGCGACATGATAGCAGTCTTCCAATATTTGAGGGGCTGCCACTGAATCCCACCACTGGTCCACCTATTTTCCAAAGCACCAGAGGGCAGGACAAGAAGCAACGGGTGGAAACTAATCGAGGAGAGAAGCAGCCTGGAATTAAGGAGAAACTTCCTGACCGTGAGAACAATTAAGCCGTGGAACGGCTTCCCTCCAGAAGTTGTGGGTGCTCCCCATGCAGGAGGTTTTGAAGAAGAGACTGGACAGCCACTTGTCTGAAGCGGTGTAGGGTTTCCTTCCTGAGCAGGGGGTTGGACTAGAAGACCTCCAAGGTCCCTTCCAACTTTGTTATTCTATTCTGTTATTTCAGAGTGTCGGCTCGCCATTGGTCAGAAGCTGCCTGGCACTCTGGTGGATGCCCTTCTTCAAGATTTGGATGGTGGGAATGTGACCTTCCTCCTCCTAGTAGATCTCTTTGTGGTCTTTAATTGGCCATGGTGCATTCCTGGACCATCTGCAAGGACAGGGCACCACTTCCTGATGGCTCCACTCCTTCTGGAGCTGATAGAGGAGCAAAGCAGCCAAACTCCCTGGTTGCTCTGGAGTGTTGGTGATATGTCGTTTCACACCGCTGTGCCAAGCAGGAGATGCCACGGAGGTCCCGTTCCAGAGTCTGGAGGCTCTGGGAGACTAGCAGTTTGAGCCAGCTGTGTGCGGCGGCAGCCAAAAAAGCCAACGCAATCCTAAGTTGCATCAACAGAGGGATACAATCAAGATCAAGGGAGGTACTAATACCACTCTATAAAGCCTTAGTTAGACCGCACCTGGAGTATTGCATCCAGTTTTGGTCACCCCACTATAAAAAAGATGCTGAGACTCTAGAAAAAGTGCAGTGGAGAGCAACCAGGATGATTAGGGGACTGGAGGCTAAAACATACGATGAACAGTTGCAGGAACTGGGCATGGCTAGTCTAGTGAAGAGAAGGACCAGGGGAGACAGGATAGCAGCCTTCCAATATTTGAGGGGCTGCCACAGAGAGGAGGGGGTCAAGCTATTCTCCAAAGCACCTGAAGGCCAGACAAGGAATAATGGATGGAAACTGATCAAGGAGATATTCAACCTGGAAATAAGGAGGAACTTCCTGACAGTGAGAACAATCAACCAATGGAACAGAAGTTGCCTTTGGAAGTTGTGGGAGCTTCATCACTTGAGACTTTCAAGAAGAGATTGGACTACCATTTGTCAGAAGTGGTGTAGGGTCTCCTGCGTGAGCGGGGGGTTGGACTAGATGACCTATAAGGTCCCTTCCAACTCTGTTAATCTGTTAAAATCTGTTTGACTAGAAGAGCAAAGATGTAGCTTGAACCCGTTTCTGCTTCAGTTCCAATGTGTCGACTCTGGACTCCCCTGAAGCATCTCCATGACTTGGCAGCCCTACTAGGAGAGTAGATGGAGGCTGTGGCCATGGGGGTCTTTGCCCACGTCTGGGAACTACTTGGGGCTCTTTTTGGCCACAGTGGGTCTTGCCCAGGGGTGGGCTCCTCCCGGTTCGGACCGGTTCTCCCAAACTGGTAGCGGCCCGCTGGTGACATCACGATGATGTCACCGATCCGGTTCAGTCGGTGCCAGTCCGTGGGGGCCGCCATCTTTTTTTTGAATTTTTTTTAATATATTTTTTGAAATCCCCCCCCCTTCTGTCCATGCGGTCACCATCTTTTTTTTTTTGGCTTTTTTATTTTATTTTTTGTTACTGCGCGTGCGCGTACCCATGAGGCGCGCCCACGCGGTGGCGGAGGGAGCGAACCGGCAGCGAGGTAAGTTGGAACCCACCCCTGGTCTTGCCCACATCCCTTTGGGCTTGCGTACTGCAGCATGATCTCCTCAAAGGCCACCAGGGACGGCATCTGGGCCAGATGCTTGCCTGCCACTTCAGCAATCCTGGCCCCGTTTTGTCTACCACTCCGTTTCGTTTCTGTGCTTGGCCTGCAGAGCTCATTTCCCCCTGGGGAGCCTCCCCCCAAAGAGCTTGCCATTCTGTGCAGCCTTCTGGAGAGGAGAGGAGAGGCGGGAGCCTGGAGGATCTCCTTCTTGATGGCAGCCCCCCCCCCATGGACCAGGCGCTGCCCGAGGTCAGACTTGTCCCCACGTTGTTCCTGAGGGTCAAGTCAGAAGCTGTGTCCCACTGGGCATTTGGCCATGAAGTGAGGGTCAGTTCACCCTTGTGGGTTTTTAGGATGACTTGTTTTTACATTTTGGGCTTAAACAGGCGGTTGTTTTGAATTAGTAAAATGATTTTCCCCAGCATAGTTTGAATCTTTTCTATCGTACATCGAGTCTGATGAGACTCCAATATTGTTTGTAACAAATCGGCCAATAAATAAATGATGGCAGCACTCACACCCAGGGGCCGACTTGAAGGTAGGCAAGAGCCCCTGACATCACTAGGGGAAAAAGGTCCTACTTGTGTCCCCCCCCTCCAAGTGCCCTATTGGAGAAGGGCCTTTGCAGCTGCCCAGTGCGGGAGGATCCCTGAGGATTGGGAGGTGGGGGGCTGCCTCAGACTCCCTCCAGGCCTTTCCCAGGCCTTTTAATTAAAAGTTTCTCCTTCTTCCAGTGCGGCCTCCCTTGTGGGTGGGCGTGGGTGTGGGTGTGTGGACCAAGTCTGGGCTGGCAGATGCTGTGAAGCCCTTGAACCTTTCCTCTGGAGAAGGCCAGAAAATCCCTGAATTTGGCCTGTTGGCCATTTCCCCCTCCCTCCCCCCCCCATGCCTTCCTGGTGCCTGATGGGCTCTGGAGTGCACGGACAGGGCCGGGGCCCTGCTGCTCCCAGCTGAGCAGAGGGAGAGGCGGGCTGTGCAGCCCCGTCCAAGGCATCCTTGCCCAGAGAGGAAACGTGAGCAGCCGAGCCTGAAATTTCCTGGCCAGACCGTTTACCAAGCATTACCTTCCGCACACAATGGCAACCTCTTTGCTGAAGGGTGAGAAGCCCTTTCGCTCCCCTTCGGCCGCTTGTTTCCAAAATGCCAGCTCCGATTATTCTCAGCTGCCAGAAAGCAGCCCAGGCCTGCAGCGCTGGCAGTAGGGAGGACTCACCTGTCCAGGAGAAGCCAGGAGGTCTCTGGGGATGGGGGGGGGCAGGAGAGTCACCCTCCCTTCTCAGCAGCCCAGGGGCGCTTTCCCACATGGACAGGCAGCGAGGGACCCCTCCGCACCCTGGGCTTCAGCTGCACTTCCAGGGATTCTGGCACTGGAAAGCTCAGCTAAAGAGAATTCTCTCCCCCCCCCCCGCCCCATGTGTGTTTGTGTGTGTGTGTATCTGGCACCTCAACTCCTCTTTCTGGTTCAAAACCCTCCCGCCTATTGCTGCTTGCCCAGTCCCAAGGACCAGCAAGCCCCATCTGTTGACCTCTTGCCCTCTGGCCACTTTCAAATCCTCCTTATGCATCAACATCCCTGGGTATCCCAGGACTACGTAGACAGCAGAAATCCCTGGTGCTTCTCTGCAGGTTTAACAATTCCTCCTTTCATCGCATTTTGGGGTTGTTTGCGCCAAAGCTTGTGGGGTCCTTCTTTGGCCCTTCCGACTGCCCGCCAGAGTCTCCCTCTCCGTTCTTCCCAGAGAGGCCGGGAGTTACAGGCAAGGGCGGAGGTGGGCCCCCCAGTCCCAGCTATTCCCGTGCAGTTTGGAAAGACGGACCAAATAGGAAGCCTGGAGCTAACGAAATGCAAGGATACTCATAAAAGTAACTTTAGGCATATCTCCGTCATGAGCAGTCTACCCCAACTGCTACGTTATTTGTTTATTTATTCTGCATTTATTGACTGGGCTTTGGGCTGCTCCACCTGCGGATGGCTCCGAGCAGCACCTAGCCCCATCTCTGCCTTGGGTTTGAAGGAATGCAGCCGTCTGAAGCCTGCAATGCATTTTTTTGTACAAAGAACATTGTTTTATGATGGGAAGAATGTCCCGATTAAGGTGGTGCGCTTCATTCAGAAACCAACATTATATAAATGTTACCTGCAACTTTTGAATTCTGGTATAAATTGAAACTGCCAAGTGGGACTCGAGAGCCAACCGCAGCCCCACCATCAGTGCACCCTCCCAGCAGTCTCACTTTCACCTGGGCAGCTGTCCATCATCCCACCTGCGACAAGGTGGCTCCTCTCTTGGGCCGCTTGTCTTTGGGGAGCTGCGGGGTGCTAGGGGGCAGCTCTGCTCTAGAGAAGCATCCTCCGTCCTGCACCGGCGTTGTCGTCCGAGACCTTTGAGGTGGGTGACCTACCTCAAAGCCCCCTGGCCCTTCTTGTCTGATGACATGATCCCTCGCAAATACTTTTTGGGGTAAGGGCTTCCTGGCTACTTATTGGAGGAACAGCAAGCCCAGACCGCAAAAAGATCCGAGAGAGAAAATCTCCAAATCCATCCAGGCGAAGGAGGAGGCAGGTGAGCCTTTGCTCTGGGAGGTCTCGTCTTCATTGCTCCGAGCTCTCCAGAGGCTTCATGGTTGCTTCCTCAGCTGCTTCTCTGAGGAAGGTCCAGCCCTTCCTGGAGGGGGCCAGGAGCAGCCTGCCCCTCCTCATCAGCTCTGCCTCCAAAAGAGAAGTTTCACCTCTGCTTGGAAATGCAAGCTTTCTTCACACTGGGTGTGTGTGTGTGTGTCGTGTTCACATCTCTATCAAGTTACAAAGCACCCTGCCAAGACTGACAAGAGAAAGAGGAGGGCAGAACTGCCCTGGTGGACCAGGCTCCTGGGGAACATGACAGGTGCCTGCAGGCCAGTGTGGCCTCCTACTGGGGCTAATCAGAGAGGCTTCGTCTGGCCAACCTGCTCCACGGGAGCTCCAGGTAGACGGCAGCAGAACCCAACGGTGGTGCTTTCCTGCTTCAGACCCAGCAGGTGGCTAATGAGCCTCATGTCCATCAAAGCTTGTAAAAGTCCTTTACCAGTTGAGGCTCTTCCTTGATCCCCAGTGAGCTGTATTTCCTGTCCTGGAGGCTTCAGTTTTCTCCTCCCGCAAATCAGTGGCCAGCAACCGGGTTCAAGGGTTGTGGCTGAAACGATGAAGACCCCCAAGAGGCTCAGGCTCGTTCCCGCAGTCTTTGAGGCTGATGTCCTTGGGCCTCGATGGCCGGAGACTCGCAACCCTTCGCTTCGCATGACCTGCAAGACAGAGGCAGCTGTTACGGGAGGCGTCACTGGCAAAACCCAATGAGATCTTAGGACATCCTGCAGTTGCTAGAAGAGCCTTCGCCCTGGGAGAAGTTCTCAGACGGCCTGAGTGGGGCTGTGGAATTGCAAAACGACTTTGAGCTGAACCCAGCCGAGAATTCTGTCTGAGTTAGAGGGAGGACGGGAAAGAAGGGACAGCCGGCTGTCCAAACTCATGAGCAGAGAAACAGGTTCTGCTCAGAAGTCCGGAGGTCTTAACCCTTTTTCCTGGGCCTGGTTTCCAGCCACAGCCCCCCAGAGGACCAGGCAGGGCCCTCCTGCCCTGGGCTGATGTTCTTCCCGGTTTGCTTTGGAGGGCAGATCCTGCTCTGCCTTTCCCTCCAGCAGTTTGGCAAATGTGCTGTTAATTCTGCTTTTTGACATTTATTCCTCTTTTGAGGCCGAGCTGTGGGAGGGAGGCTTTGCCACCTTCAATGTCCTAATAATCACAGATTAATCGTTTGATTTAGCACCAAATCGTGGCTCCCCCAGACCTGGCAGGAGTGCTCTCACTTCTCACAAACCGGCGCCCAAGAACTGAAGAGCGGCTGCTGTCGGAAGCCTCCTGAGCTGTCACAACTGCAGACTGACGATCTAGTGGTCTCCCTCACCACCCGGACCCCCGGGGAGAAACACGAGGCAGTGCTGGCTACAAGTTGTCGAAAGCAAGCTGTCAGCGCCCAAGTGAGTCCCATCCCCGGCCTGGCCTGGCCGCACCGTGACAGCCATGTGAGTCAAGCAGCAGCCAGCGAGCTGCCCTCCCGGAGGCTTCAAATGCACAGTCGATGCGGTGCCGGCCGGCCGGCCGGCTGAACCCTGGCCTTGCCCGGTTTCCCTCAGCTCAGCCCAGGAGGGAGGCCTGACCTAGACACCCCACCCCCAGTTGGAGCAGCTTCTGGGGGCTGCACTCGCCTCTCAGTTCCCGGGAACCTGGATCTTCCTCAGCCTGAAAATGGTGCAGCTGTCCTGAAAGAAATCAATCAGAATAGAGATGGAAGGGACCTTGGAGGTCTTCTAGTCCACAGGTCACCAACCTGTGGTCCGTGGACCACTGGTGGTCCGTGAGAAAATTTTGGTGGTCCGCGGCGCACCCGGGTGGAGGAGCTGCTCTGGGATGACTAATGGCCAGTCCTGTGACTAGAGCTCTGGAATTTGGGACCGGCCAGGCAGCTCATGGTGGGGTTGGAAATCTCCGCTGTAGAGGGAGCTACGTGAAACTTGCAACGTTGCAGCACAGCCCTCACCAGTCGGAACGAGGTAATGGT
>QLTV01002973.1:394334-405357 GCA_003457575.1 Thermophis baileyi | reverse complement strand
TGGTCCCGGTGCAGGAGGGTATCCACTTGTGTGTATGCGTGTGTGAAAGAGATGAGAGAGAGGAAAGGGGAGGAAAAGAGAGAAAGAGAAAGAAATGAGAAAATGATGGAGGCAGAGAATGAGAGAGAGAAAGAGGGAGAAAGAGATGAGAGAGAGATGAGAGAGGGAGAGAGACAGAGAGGGAGATACCTATTTCTCATAGAAAAAAAAACACGGGGAGCCACAAAACCTGGGAATCATGTGACTGGGTGGGAGTGAGTGACGTCAAGTTGGCCACGCCCACCCAGGTTTTGTGGCTCCCGTTGTTTTGCTTTCTGTGGGAAACGGGCCCAAGTGGCTCTTTGAGTGTTTAAGGTTGCAGACCCCTGGCCTAGACAATCCCAGACAGATGGTTGTCCAGTCTCTCCTTAAAAACCTCCAATGCTCTTAAATTTCTGTTAAGTGAAACATTTGTTAAGTGAGTTTTGTCCCATTTTATGACCTTTCTTGCCACAGTTGTTAAGTGAATCACTGTGTCAACCCTGAAGATGACATATGTGTAGCCATTTTTTCTTGTCTCTTCTTTTCTTAGCCTTTAGGTTTGCTAGTAAAGGAATTTAGTATTACTTCAGGCTCGCCACTCTCTAACTGTTGAGAGGGGGGTTATAGAGATAAGGGGGGGGAATGTCATGTCTAGGTGGCCTCCCTTCCCGTGGGAACAGAGAAGATGCCTGCCTGCAGCTGGAGGCAGTTTGGAGTCACCGGACTGATGGCCTGAGAATTGATTGGAGACTGTGACTCAGGGGGGAAGTTTCTGTTTTTTGCTTTTTATCGGGTGTAATTCCAGATCCGGGTCAGAGTGGGAATTGCACCAAGTCCTTGCCAATTGGATATGTTCCTAATAAATAGACTCTAATGGAAAATGGATGGCTTGGATTTTATTTCATGGGACATGTTACTCGGAAGCTTGACACACTGAAGTTGTTAAATTAGTAACACGGTTGTTAAGTGAATCCGGCTTCCCCAGTGACTTTGCTTGTCAGACGGTCGGAAAAGGGGATCAGGTGACCCCGGGACACCCCGGGACACTGCAACCGTCATAAGTATGAACCAGCTGCCAAGCCTCTGAATTTTGATCACATGATCATGGGGATGCTATAAAGGTCGTAACTGTGAAAAATGGCCATAAGTCAGATTTTCCAGTGCTGTTGTAACTTTGAACAATCACTAAACGAACTGTTGTAAATCGAGGACTACCTGTAGTGGTTCAGCCGGAACAGAGCGGGGCCTAAGGAAGATGGGAAGCGCTGAGCAGACAAAAGTCCTAAGGACTGAAGAAGCAAGGAAATCAAATGGAGCCTTAAATATGGGTGTCTTATTCCCCAAATCAAGTGGCATTTCATTTTGAGCTCCACTGAACTAATAATTAGGGTTTCAGCAAATATTTGAAGAGGACTTAATATGCAACACAGTTAACCAATTTTGCAACTGCCCATTTAAATTAAAAATTCAGTGCTGATTGGTGAATTTCATAAATGAAATCCAGCAGGAGGTTTCAGCTCTTATTTTGCTCAGAGATTTTCTAATCAGTTTGTGCACTAATTAACTTATGAATTGATTGCTCAGTGCCTCGGCTGTTTGATTTTTCTTCTGCTGGGTGGTGGTAATTTCCCCCCCCCCCTTTTAAAAAAAGCTACTTTGCTACTGATCCTCTGGCTTAATGCAGTAGTAATTAATGCTATTACTATGAAGTCCCCGTCCTTCTTCATTAAACAAACCGAGCTGCTGTTTTTGTGAATTGAGGAAGAACAGAGAAGCTGGCTGGAGGTTAGTTGAGATCCAGGCGGGAGAACCTCCCATTTCTGAGTCCTGCTTTCTCCTTTGATGTCCGTGGAGATGCTCCGTCATCCAGGCCACGGTTGTCCCAAAGCTGCTTTTCCAAAAGGCGACTGGACTTTCTTGCTTTTTTTCCTCTGAAAACGCTTCGCTTCTCATCCAAGGAGCTTCTTCAGTTCCGACTGAATTCCTTTAGTGAATTTCTCGCGGAACTTGAAAACATCTTAGAGAAGATCCAGGTCTGTGCAGAAAGTCATGGTTGTGAACATATTCCAATATTCCCCGGAAAGGTGACGCTGGGATGAGTTCTTCATTTGCAACTGTGAGTAATGCCCTCAGTCATGCCCGAATGAGCAGGACAGAACAGGAATCCCCCCTCCATGCCAGACCTGCATTGAAGGTGGGCAACCCGTGGCTGGAAGACATCGGGCAGGAGGATGAAGCGCTCATGAGCCACGAAGTGTTGTTATCCGAAGGGAACATTCCTGAGATCAGAAGGAAATCAGTGGACCCAACCTCTTCTTAAACCCTAGTGACCGCCACAGCCCAGGGGTCTCTTCAGCCGAACAGGTTAAAGAGAAGGAATAAAGAGGTCAGGGAGTTCAGTTCTTCGTTCGGCTCCTGGTTCAACTCTGCATTCAGCTTTCTCTCCCGCGTGGTGTGCCCTGCCTTCTAACGTCTCCCCCTCAGCCTTCACCGTGATGGGCACAGGGGGAGCGTGATTGGGCAGCCATCTCTAGGATAAACGGCAGATGCTGCTGTTTGATCATCACCAGGAGCCGAGGTGGCGCAGTGGTTAGAGTGCAGCACTGCAGGCTACTTCAGCTGACTGCTGGCTGCAGTTTGGCGGTTCAAATCTCACCGGCTCAAGGTTGACTCAGCCTTCCATCCTTCCGAGGTGGGTAAAATGAGGACCCAGATTGTGGGGGGCAATATGCTGACTCTGTGAACCGCTTAGAGAGGGCTGTAAAGCACTATGAAGCGGTATAGAAGTCTAAGTGCTATCGCTATTGCTATTATTGGGCAAGAAACTCAGGATTATAATTCTGAATTTTCCTTATGTGTGTACCCTGTTCCTAAGCGCTAAGTAAACGATGGTTTCTATTAGAAATAGTGGCTTACAGTATCAGTGGTAGTAATAGTGGTGAGAAAAGACTGAAAGCTGGAGAAAGGGGAGGAAGCCACGGACTTTATACAGGAAGGATGAAAAAGCCACGGATCTCCATCAACTCCAGAGAGGCTGTTTCTGGCCCAGGCGGAACATCATAACCTGGGTGCCAGTCCTTCCTGGAAAGTGCCCAGAGTGGATGCAAACGGGGCTGCCCGGCCGCAGGATCCTCAGTGTGGCTTGTTCTCGACGCAATACTGTTGTTGATTGCCGCATCCCATCACTGGTTTATTTCCAGTTGGGGACCCGCGGAGGGCCCCACAGGCAGGTCCTGCTGCCTAAGATGCGCCCCTCCACCCTGAGCCTGCCTGCCTGCCTGGCCCACCGTTCCATTCCTGTCACTCAGACTGCTCAGTTCTTCAGACACTTCAGGATGGCGATTGTGTTGGGACTGGAGGCTAAAACATATGCAGGATGGTTGCAGGAATTGGGTATGTCTCATCTAAGGAAAAGAAGGACCGGGGGGGGGGGCATGATGGCAGTCTTCCAGTATCTGAGGGGCTGTTGTGGAGAAGAGCGGATCGGCCTGTCTCCAAAGCCCCCGAAGGCAGGAGAAGAAGCAACGGATGGAAACTAGTCAAGGAGAGAAGCAACCTGGAACTAAGGAGGAATTTCCTGACAGAACAATTGAGCGGAATGAAGTTGTGGCTGCTCCATCACGGGAGGTTTTTAGGAAGAGACTGGGCAGCAGGGTCTCCTGCTTGAGCAGGGGATTTTGCTAGGAGACCTCCAAGGTCCCTTACGATTCCGTCAAGAACTGGAAGCTTGGCTATCAGAAGTGAGCAGCACCGCTTTACGCCAGAGCCGGGTGTGGCTCTGCCCCCTGGCAAAGAGGCATTGGGAGAGTCAGAGCCAGGGGGACCCTAGTGGCCCATAGGGGCCTACTCCTACCAAAGACCTGCGCACCACATGGCCACCTCATCACCAATACAACCATCCGCCTGCCTACCTACAACGATCCGGGATGCCCCACAAATCCAAACATTGGCATCTCACGGACTAAGCCATTGCAGGCAGGATGACCGAGTGATCTGGGTCATGAACCGTTGGACAGATCCCAGGCTCCTGGGATCCAAACTGAAGCTCCCCCTCCCACCAGGAAGCCAGGCTGTGAAACGGATTAATGTGGCCGGGTTGAAGAACCCGGCCCAGCTCCAGCCCTGGCTGGAGACCGAGAAGCCGAGCTCGCTGACCTACATCTTGCTGAGGACGCTTGGAAACGCTTCGGGGAGGCTGCCCATTCATCTGCACTGAGGCTGCCCCCCCCGCCCCCCTCCTCGCAAGCAGCCTGACTGGTTCGATGAGAATGATGGGGAGATACAGGCTTTACTTGCTGAACAGCATCGTTTTCATCGTGTCCATCAGAACAACTTATCGTCAGCTGCCAAGAAAAACGCCTTTCCCGGCGCTCGTAGGAGAGTCCAGAATAAACTGTGAAAAATGCAAGATGCCTGGCTGAGCGCCAAGGCAGGCCAAATGCGGAGATATGCTGATATAAACGCCATGAAACAGTTCTTTGAAGCCTTTCACTCTCTCTGCAGGCCTCAGTCGCTGGGGATTTCCCCCCTCCCAGGGTAGATGGCACAACTCTCGTTAGGGAGCTGGCTCAGATCCCGCAGAGACACTTTGAAGCTGTCCTCAGCTGACCACCTTCTGTTAACCTTGAGCTGATTCCCCAGGCCGACATCACCAGGGCCACGGGGAGGAGCTGAACATGGAAGCTGCCAGCCAGTTAGCCAAAGGCAGAGCCCCGGGGTCAGACCCCACACCTGCAGAGATCGTCAACGTTGGTGGTCCCGTATTTGTAGAGAAAGTCCCTGAGTTATTCCAGTCTTTTGGAAAGAAGGATCCATTGCTCAGGAACTGAACGACCATCCATCACATACCTCTACAAGAGGAAGGGCTGCCAACAAGTGTGTCCCACAGGTGCTTTCTCGAGAGGCGACGGGACTTTCTCTGTTTTTCCTTGAAGATGTTTCACTTCTCATCCAAGAAGCTGGAAATGTCTTCAAGGAAAAACAAAGAAAGTCCAGTCGCCTCTCGAGAAAGCACCTGTGGGACAACCATGACCTGGATGACTGAGGAATCTCCATAGACACCTGTCAACAACGTATGTGACAGCCACTGAAGAATCCCATTGCTCTGCATCCCAGGACAGATCCTGGCAAGAGTTCTGCTAAATTGGTGGGTCACTCATCTGGAGCTTGGCTGGCTGCCAGAGTCACAGTGAGGCTGCCACAGAGGTTGATTTTTGACATGATTTTTGCTATGTTCCAACTTCTGGAGAAGCTTCAGGGGCAGAACTGTGAACTCTATACAATCTTTGTGGACCTCACAAAAAACGTCAATACTGTCTGCCCCCCCCCAAAGGCTTGTTGAGGATTATGTCAAAGTTTGGCTGCCCTGTCAAATTCATCCAGATGAAACCAGTTCCATGTCGGACTGACGGCCAGAGTGCTGGAAGAGGGACCATCCCCTGAGGCATTCCCAGTGACACCCGGGGGTGTTAAGCAGGGCTGTGTGCTGGCACCCACATTATTCAGCGTGATGTTGACTGCAGATGTTGAGAGTGATGCCTTTTAGGACAGTGATGCTGGAACCAGCCATAGGTCCGGTGGATGGGCAGCTCCTCGCCCCGAGGAGACTTCAAGCTGTTGCCAAAATGAAGGAAACTCTTCCCAATGCTTCTCTTTTGCCAGGGATCGTCCCCTGAAGGTGTCCTCAGAGCCAGAGATGCGGGTCAGCGTGGACGAATTCTCCGTGCCATGTGACAACTTTGGACTCACCGTCAACTTCCCAAGGACTGGAGCCATGGGCCAGTCTGGTCCTCATGCGCCAGACACAGAACCGAAAATCACAATCAAAGGGCAAAAACTTCAGCCCTGGACCACTTCAGTTTCCCTGGCAGCACCTGTCCCGAGCAGCGACCGTTGAGACTGAAGCCAACGACAGAAGAGCTAAGGCGAGCTCTGCTTTCAGTCGGCTGGGTGGGAACGTTGAGGAGTCAGCCCAGCAACAGAACTGAAGGTCTGCAGAGCCGTGGGACTCCCTGCCCTTCCGCAGGTCTGTGAAACGCCGACTGCCTGTCGAAGGCATGCAAGACAGCTCAGCCATTTCCACATGGATTGTCTTTGCGATACATTAGGCATCGGACGGCTGGATCAAGTACCAGGCATTGGAGTTCTCTCTAGAGCAAATCTCCCATCACTCCGCACACGGCTGACGAGAGCACAGACCGGTGGGCAGATCATGTCATGTGTACGCCAGACGAGCGCGCGCCCAGGCGGCTCCTTTTGGGGGATCTCTGGGCTGGAAAACGCTCTCATGGAGGGCAGAAGAAACATAGCAAAGATACATCAAAGGCCTCCCTCTCGGCAAGACACGGCCACTTGGCAACCGTTGGGACAAAATCGCTTGGCCCGGCCTCATCCACGAGGGCTGCCAAGCTTATGAAGCAAGGCTCACTGTGGAAGCACAACGGAAGGACCGGTTGGGTCAGTCTGGAGAGCGCAAGAACTGCAATGTCCACAATGCTTGCCCAACGAGTGCCAGGACGTTCCCTGCCCGAATTGGCCTGACTAATCGCCTTCAGACACACCACGCTTAGTTTTAACGTGACTAATGGCGTTGCGATCTCCATCGACAATGATGGACAAGCAGCAACTAATTGTTCAGAAGCTTGGAAAGACATTAAGATAACCTGCTGCTGCTTTGGTGCAAGTGGAAGGCAAAGTAAGATAAATCACCGGGCATCACATCTTTACTGAGGTTCAGGCTCTGGCAGCGCAGAGAAGTTCACAGTTATGGGTGCAACTTCACTGTGGCCCCAAGTGAAGCCGAGCGATGGGCTGAAGCCCAATGCTAAGACACCCCAGGCAGCCAAGTCTCAGCAGCCTCACCCTGCGGTCTCATTGCCAGGCATTGCAGGGTCGATGCCCTGCCGCTTCCGGTTTTCCTTACCCTGATGGCTGTCTCTGCCCATCATAGCTCCTGGAGCATTCATGGTCCCAGCTATTATTATCCAGAGGAAAAATTTAGAATTATCCAGGCCTTTTTCAGCTGGGAATCAGATCTGGGCTGAGACAGTATGGGCTGCTCTTGGGTAGGACTCTGGAGGATGGGGAGGGTGGAAGGAGGGAGTTCTGGTCCTGCTGGACCTCTCAGAGGTCTGTGATTCCTTTGTCCATACTTTCTTCTGGGCTGAGTGGGAGGTCCAGGCACCGTTTTGCAGACAGTGAAGACGCGGATGAATATTTCCTGACAGTCAGAGCGCTTCATCAGCGGAAGGGCTTGTGTCCGGAGGTTGTGGGTGCTCCATCGTTCGAGGTTTTCAAGAAGAGGCTGGGCAGCCACTTGTCTGAAGGGTCTCCTGCTTGAGCAGAGGGCTGGGCTAGAAGAACTCCAAGCTCCTTTTCAACTCTGTTATTCTGTAATTCTATTATTCTGTTCATTGTCATGTTATAAATGTTATAAACCGCCGTATAAGGGTCACAGTGTTGTTTTTTTTTAAATATTAGTGTAACTCTTGTCCCCTGGCGTGTTGGCCATGGCAAGTTGGCTGCAGCGACTTGGCTGTGGTGAGTTGTCGTAGACCCACCACTACCACCAGGGGTCTTAGGCTGGATAGGCTTCTGGCCAAGAGAAACACAAGAGACCCCCAACTGAACCCAGGTCCTGGTGCAAATCACCCGCCAGGAAGGGGCTTTTCAGCCAGGAGGTCAAGTATGGGTCCTTTGGCTAGGCAGAGCCTGGGAAGGCCTTGCCCACTAAAGCCAAGTGGGCACAGCAGGACAGGGTGGCAGGGCTCCCAGGATGAAGCCCAGGTTGCACCACGGGGACCCTGCCACGCAAGGAGTGAGCGACGTTGAGCCTCACCAGGTGTCCGTGGAGGACGTGGGAGCTCCTAACGTGGCACGGCCAAGCGGAGGCAAACCAGCCTCCTTTCCTTTCCAGGCTGCTGCGGAGATTGACGAAGGATGGCAAGGATTCACGTGTTGAGGCTCTAACAGGCTCCAGACCTTCTCAGAAATGACCGCCGGATCGTCTGGTCTCCTCCTTGTTAGGCACTTGGGGCTCCCAGGCTTGGTGAAGAGCCAGAGGACTGGACGCCCGAAGGGCTGTGAAGTGAGTGGTTACAGCCACCGAACGGGCAATTGTTGCTTGGCAGGCGAGGAAAGAGTAATGGGCCTGACTGGCATGCAGAGAGCCTTGGCATCCAGGTGCTGGCCTGGCAGGAACATCCCCCCCCCCCGTTTCTTCTCCACTCCCAGATCTGCCTTGATAGAAGGAGGCGCTCTGGGGACCCTCCTTCTCCCAGGTGGGGCATTGGGGGGGGTGTCGTGGCAGCCTGGGGGGAGGCGCATGGAATACCGGAAGGGTGGGAGGGGGGCTGTGCAACAGCAGCAGCCTCTTCAGGCCCCAGCCATCTCCTTCCACCGCCGTTTGATTTATTGCTAGAATTGTTTTATTATGTATGAATTAAAATTAATTGCATTTTTAGTAGCTGTGAACAATGGATATTTGTTGCACAACGTGTTATGGTTACAGACTAGTAATTTTATTGTTGATGATACTGAATTAATTGTTATGGATGGAACTGGCTGATTGTGCTGTGCTTAATGTGTGGATATGGATTCGGCTTTTTCCTGTTAAATTTTGATGCATGGCTGTAATTCCGAGACCGGCTCAGGAGAGCCAGGAAACTCGCAAGCCTCTTATTTTGCCCATCCATCAAGGCTAAAGGGTGGCTCCTCTGCCCAACTCCAGCATGTGGGAATCGGAGCCCCCCCACCCCCGACTCTGCTGCCGCTGCCGCTGCAGGATCCCTAGGGAGTCTTCTGGCAACTGGACCCTTTTATCACCAAAGAGGCTTCTGGGGAGATATTACCTTTAAAGTTGTGCTGTGAACCAGAGCTGAGGGCGAGAGAAAGCCAAGGAGGGGCCGAAAACACAAGCTGGTCGCTGGGGAGTTTTTACTCTCCGTCCTTTTTGCACTCCATGGGCACCTGACTTCCTTTGCCACTTCTTCTGAGGCTGAATGGATCCTGCCTCTAAGGTGGGGCTCTCCAAACTTGGCAACTTTAAGACTTCACCTCCCAGAATTCCTCATCCAGCCAGAGTTGAAGTCCACAAGTCTTAACGTTGCCTAGTTTGGAGACCCCGCTCTGAGGAATGTCCACAAGTACCTAGGCCCAAGCAAATGGCTGGCCCTGCAGAGATGGACCCCCGAGAGGAGCTGATCCCGGCATGCCCAGAACACGCTGCTACCCGGATCCAGGGAGCCTCCGAGCGGCCCAGAGGCTTCTCCCCAAGAATTCATTCCTCGCTGAGCAGCTGCCAGGAGAACAACTGCTTGCCAAGCGAATGCAGAGAAAGAGATTCTATGTTTTGCCTCCAGTGCCTCTCCTCACTGCAGCCCCTTCCTCAGCAAAGGAATTACTGGGGGGGAGGTTTGCAAAGGGTCATAGCTGATGAGGTGACCGGTATGACACACACACACACACACACACACACACACACACACACATGACCAGAGCCCCGCCCTTTGGCAACATGCATCCCCTTGCACCCCCTTGGGATGGGGGGGAGGGCTTTGATAATCTGCTGCACCAACCCCCTGGGCTTTCTACCTTTCCTTTCCTCTTAGTTACTTCATAGGTGGGCAGCCAAATTCAGAACTTGCCCTTTTTTCAGAGCACGGATTCCTAGTCCAGCCAGGTCTTCAAACACAATTTCCTCTGGGAGGTTTGCTAGGACAAGAGACCAAATTAGCTTAATTTCTTTTAAGAGATGGGCTAATTTTGCCTCCACTCAAATTATTTTCTGACTACGTGAATGATCACCAGTCAGCCATGCCCAAAGGGCAACTGCTATTTCATGCTGCATCACTAGAAGTAGATCTCAAATAATGAGAAATAAAAAATAAGAAATCCATTCTACTTTAAACTGGACACAGCCGATTTATAGAATAGCAGAGTTGGAAGGGACCTCGGAGGTCTTCAACCCCCTGCTCAGGCAGGAGACCCCATACTATTTCAGACAAATGGTTGCTCAATCTCTTCTTCAAAACTTCCAGTGTTGGAGCACCCACATCTTCTGGAGGCAAAAGCTTTTCCACTGATTGATTGTTCTCACTGCATGGAAATTCCTCTTTAGTTCTCGCCTTGATTGCTTCCCATCCGCTTCTTCAGGTGGTTTGGAGAATAGGTTGACCCCCCACTTCAAGTACTTGTCCCATTCTGGACACCCATTGGCAGAAATATTCCGAGAAACCAGAAGAGGTGCAGAATACGAGGAAGAGAAGGATTTGAGAAGTGGAAACTCACAAGGAGAAATTTGGGGCGTTGAATACCTTTAGCCCCGAGAGAAAGGAACTGAGTGGGAGGGGAGCTTCCTCGCCCTTTCCAGATCTGCAGAGCAGGAGGAAGGGAAGCCTCTTCTCCATCCTGCAGGGTGCCTGACGCTGAGTAATGGCCAAGCCACAGGCGGGCAGCTCCCCTGGGCAGAGGCGGCTGCCTTTATGCTCCAGTAAAAGGAAAGGAATCCACCCATCAGTGAAGAAAGGTTTTGGGTCGGTCTTCTGCAATAAAACCATCATCACCCTCAGCACTGGGAAGAGCAAGAAGGAGGAGAAAGGCTGGAGAAAAAGAAGCCCCGTGAAGAGACACCTTCATTTCAGAACCAGAAAAACCTCTTCTAGATACTGAAGAAACTTGCTGGTGTTCTGTTTAAACTTCTACGCATTATCATGGAGAAATCCTTCTCAATAACACAAGTACCAGAAGAGGGGGAGGGGGACGTTGCCCCTATCTTCAAAGGAGGTGGGGGATTCAGGCAATTACAGACCACTCTGTCATCACTGGTGCATTTCTGATTGCCTGTTTTGTGTGACTGGACAATTGCTTAGTGGTTGCCAAGTTGAGGCAGCAAACCGGAACTGGAGGGAGGCCAAGTGGGAGTCCCTTCCTTCCTTCCTTCCTTCCTTCCTTCCTTCCTTCCTTCCTTCCTTCCTTCCTTCCTTCCTTCCTTCCTTCCTTCCTT
>QLTV01002973.1:351769-367849 GCA_003457575.1 Thermophis baileyi | reverse complement strand
CCGGAAACGGGGAGGGGAGGGCCGGTTAATGGAGTTGAAAGCCCTTCCCAGCGAAACGGGGGGCCGCCTCCAGGGCCCGCGGGGAGAGCCCGGCCTTCGTCAGAAAGCTCTGCCAATCGCCGCCTCGCCAACGGAGCCGGAGCCGGCCGCGGGATGCGGCTTCAGCGCCGGCAAAGGCGATTGGAGGCGTCTGGCCCTCCCGGTGGCCCTCGACCCCCCCCCCCGGAGGAGCTGGTCGCTTCTGGGCTCCGGGCTTCAGGGCGGAATTCCCGGCGGTCGGCAAGACGGGAGGTCGGGGATTTGGACTCGGAGCCCGTGCAGGTGCCAGGAGGGGCTCTGGGCGGGTTTAGCCTTGAGAAAAGATTGGCAGCCCGCTTCAAAGACCCCACCGCCTCCCCCCAGCAACCCTCGAGGCGGCTATTGCAATGCCCGCTCCCCAGGGCTGCCTAAAAACGGCCACTGGTGCAAACTGCAGGTGGGCTCAGGTAGAGGCCGAGGTTCTTGGGTGTCCTCCTGGAGCGCAGGTGGGAGGCAGCAGTGGGAGGGGAGGCGGCTGCCCCAAAGGCCAGCGCTATCTTGGGTTAAATGCCTGGCGCCTAAAGGCCATGTCCCAGAAAGCAATAATTCCCCTCTACTCTGACCGGATCCCATTTGGAGGCCTGAGTCCATTTCTGGACATCTTCAATCCAGTCACAAATTGAAGCAACTTCAGAGGAGGGATGATGATGATGATGATGATGATGATGGAGGAGGAGGTTCAGGCAAGAGTTTCTAAGGAACTTGTGAGCTGGTGGAACCATTTGCCCCGTTAAGCTGCTCCCCCCTTGGAAGGAGGAAGCTGATGGCCGTTACTCAAAGTGCTTCAGCCAAGAAGGGCTCGAACTGGATGACCTCTGAGGTCGCTCCCAACTCTCTTTCCATGGTCACTGCCAGTAGGAAGAGGTTATGTGGCAGCCCCTCCCATAGCCCAGGTCCTCGTACCTCAGGGTAACACCGGCTACCTCAGCTCAAAGGCTAATGCCGGATTCCTAGTTTTACGATCTGTGGCGGAATGTAGCCTGGGTTTCCAGGAGGGAGGGGCTGCTTTCCAGAAGGCAAAGAGACAGCAGGAGGATAAAACGGCTCCTCCCTAGCCAAGCCCAGAGGATATCTGGAGGTATGCGGATAGTTGCTTTAGTCTGGCAAGATGCTATCTGTAGGCGAAGAACAGCAAAGGAAACAAGTCCAAAAGTGTCATTCTTGGTTCTTGGGCCACACAGGATCTTGGGTGCCGAAGGGCCCCAGCCACCCACATGCCTTCATCTGGAGGTGGGAGGGAGGCAGGGAAGGGCGGGAGGGAGGGACCTGTATCTTCCTCCCCGACTGCAGAGGGAAGGGAGATTTTCTGCTGGGTTGCTTGAGTGCAGGCTCCCCCAGCAGTTGGCCCGCGGGGGGGGGGGGGCGCTTCAGCATCTGAGCCTCTGCTGTGTAGGAGAATGGGGCAACCCTGCCTCCTCCCCAGCCTTAGTTCTGGGAAGAGAGTGCTTCTGGCCATCTCTGAAGGGCTAAGAATAAAGCGCCAATATTCCCCAGCTGGCTTCCGGTTCTCTGTAGTGACTCCCAGCCACATCACGTCTTTGGGGCCCAATTTCTGGGAATCCTGACGCCATGCCCAGAACTGGAGGCAGGCAGGGAAGTGCCAAGAAGGCTAAAATGCTTGGACGGATTTTAAAGCTGCTCATTCAAACTCCAAATGTCAGGACTGCATCCTTGGAGCCAGCTGCCTTTGCACATGGCGTGAAGGTTGGTCGGTTGGCTGCCAAGCGATGCTGGTATGAGCAGCTGGAAGGCCTACCTAAGAAGGAGCAGGACAGCGGCCGAACTGGTGGTCTCACCTGCTTCTCAGGGGCGGCTCTGGGCAAGTGGCCAGCAAGTAACAGGGTGCTGTTAGATTTCACGGGGTGCAAAACGGCTCCCCCTGAGCCCAACTTTGGGGCAGTGACTGATGGTTGGTCTGTCTCTGCTTGATTGCAAGGAGGGCTGTTGTTGCTCTTCCTTGGGTTGGGTCCCAGCCTGTGGATTCCCGGGGGGGGGGGATCCCCATTCTCTTTTACAGTGACCTCTGTCTGCTGGCGCTCCAGTGAAGGGGGCGCCCCCTCTGCGCCAGAGGCTCTGGGGCTCTGGGCTAATTGGCAGAGGCAGGGCCAGCCGCTTTGGCAAAATCTGTGGTGGGGAGCAGTCTTTGGGGGGGGGGGAAGCTGCAAGGAGGAGAGGATTACAATTTCCCCAAAGGTTGCAACGAACAGTTGAAATTGCAGCCTCTGAAGAGTTGTGTTTTGAAGTCTAATTTAGAAAGATTCTTTTGAAAATCTTCCAGGCACATTTCATGGTGGAAAAAATAAAAGTTAAGCGTCACCTTGACAGATATAAACTTAATATTGTTTCTCTTACTCTCCCTGCACTAAATTCCAAGGGCTCCATGGGGGATTCCGAGGGAATCGGTGCCTGCAAATGCCAGCCAGGAAAGTCACATGCTGGCCCCATGTCCCCCTTCCCCCCCCCCCCGAAGTCAGAAGATCTCTGGGCAAAAAGTGGACATGAAAGGGAGGCTGACAGGATCTGTTTTGTTAGCTCGGGGGCTGCTGTGGTTGAGTGCACGGGGGGGGGGGAGGAGGCGTCCCTTTGTCACGGCCACTTTCCACTCCGATTGAGGCCTCCAGTGCAGGCCCTCCGTTCGAATCCTGGCGCAGGACTGCGGAGTTCCTCCAGAAGGGGCTCCCTTTGCCTCTCCGCCCATCTCGCTCTGGGACTCCCAGACCCATAAGGCTGCTGAGTTCGGAAGCCAGAGAGAGCCCAGAATCACTCCCCCCTCCCCCAGGGCAGGAGAAGGAGGAGGATCTTGAAGGAATGAAGTTTCCAAAGATCTCAGCCCTTCGGAGAAGCTTCCCCAGGTCCAAAGCGGGGGCCGATGGAAGAAGGGGAGGATCAGGTGCAGGGAAGAGGGTGCCTGAGGGTGGGCAGGTGACGGCCCTGGAGGGCAGGGGTCCTTTGCAGCCCCCACCCAGCAATGGAGGGTGACCGGAGGACCCTGGCAGGGATGGGGCTTGAAGGAGAAGCAGGAAGTGGGTCTCGAGAGGAAGCAAGGCCAGGAGCCCCCAGTGGGTGGGGGGGAGGAGAGGCTTAGTTCCCCCACCCCTCAAAGCACCCAAGAAGGGCAGGGTGATCAGCTGCTGTGGCCCCAACCTGGGGTCTGTGCCAGAGAAGGGGGTCGGTGAATTGGGCACAGCAGCACCACTGGAAGAGGGCAATTGAGAAGGGGGAAGATCCCCAGGGATCCATATATGGGTCCGGATCCTGCCCCAAATGGTCTTGGAAGGGCCAGGCCACCTTCAGAGAGAAATTGGAGCTTCTTGGGAGCAAAGAATAGAGTCAATTGGGAGGGAGGGAGGGAGGGAGGAAGTCACCCTCCCCACCAGAGATGCCAGGTAGGGGCTGCCAGTTGGAGAGCCAGGGCCACATGTGCCGGGGGGGGGGAGTGGAGTGTAGAAGCCACAAGATCAGAAGCAGAAATGGGCAGCGCTGGGGGGTGGGGTGGGGTGGAGAGCACATCACTCTTCACTTAAGAAGTCCTGTTTCATTTTGTAACAAAACCCTTTTTAAAACGTGTAAAATATGGCTTTTGTAATAAACCTTCCTGCAAGAGAGATGCCCTGCGTCCTGCCTGGATTTTCATGAAAAGCCTGAGCTGCCACAGCAGAGCCCAGCCCAGCCCAGCGAGCAGCAGGAAAAGGCCGAGCCACTCTGGCTGAGGGCGATGCGCGCTGGCTGGCTGGCTGGCCGGCCGGCCGGCTGGCTGTCCTTGGGCCGGGTTCACGCAGCACATGGAGCCCTTAACCCAGAAGAGCACAAGGCACAAGGGCTGGGTTGCGTAACAGCACAATGTGACAGCCAGGGTCACAAAACACACAGAGGGAAGGGCCGAGTTCCCACAACACACGCCGCACAAACTGCCCCCTTGCAGCTGCGCTGATGGGTTGTGTGCAGCAGCTGATTATGGGGATGGATGAGGACGATGGGATTGGTGTGCCTGTAGCTGTGCAATCACATTCATGCACATATGTGTACACACACACACACACACACACACACACACACGTTTCCCGGCCTACAAATCTGCTTGCTGGTTTCTCCTTTTAACTCTGAGTGGCCAGCACTATCGATGGATTAATTGATCACTGGATTAATTAAAATCTTCTACATGCTTCCAAGCAGACCTCCCATGCTTGGTTGTGAAAATACCAGCTGGGAGTGAGATGGGAGAGCTCAAAGGGGGTGGGGGGCCCTCCTGAGGGTCTCTGCTCCCCAGGGGAAAATGGGCTGCCCCTCCCTGTAGCCAGATGAGGCTTCCATCCATATTGGGGTTGGGGATTCTTCCGGGTTTGGGGGGGTCACCATTTATTGGGATTGGCCCCTCTCTGATGGGCATCACAACTTGTGTACCCCCCCCAAGCTGATAGGAGTCTTGGGGGTCACGGGGGGGGGGGAGGACAGGGCTGAAGGCAGCTTCTCTGGGGCAGGCAGGAGAAGGACATCGTCTGCCAGCAGGTGGGAAAAGGGGGCTTGGAGGGGAAGAGCTGCCTCCCTCCTGCCATGGGGGTGTCCATACAACACCTTTACTCCATGGGTGAGAGAACTGCCCAGGGGTCCCCAACCTTTTGGACCTCAGGGACCACTAAATTCTTAATTTTAAATCCAGCGGACCACTAATACCGTATGATCTGCCTAATGACTGGCTGGGTGGGTGTGGCTAGGTGGTCATGTGACTGGGTGGGCGTGATCAACTTGATGTCACTCATGTCGAGGAGCACCTCGCTGGCCTCTACTCGCCCCTCCCCTCCCAGCCACTCCTCGCCTCCCCGCCCGGCGTTCCTTAGGGCCCCAACAGGAAGCAGTTGTTGGAGCTAAGCAGCCACCACGAGAAAGAGCTGGCAAAACAGCTGGCTCAGTTCAAATTGGATCTGACCGAGAAGGAGGCTCAGCAGAAGCACCTCACTGAGGACTACGAGCATAGGCTTTCCAAGCAGAGGGAAGAGCTGCGGGTACCGGCACCTGGAGGCTCAGCAGGCTGAGATGGTCAGCCAGTTCCAGGCCATGATGCAGTCCCACTGGAACAAGGCCCTCCGGCTCTTCACCACCAGCAGCGCTTCCCTCCAGCCTTCGCCCAAAGCCCCGCACCAGGAGGCCGAAGCAGAGCCCAAGTCGGAATTTCTGCCCCCCTCTGACCCGCACAAAAAGACCCCAAAGGGGGAGACTCTCTGCACAATGAACACAAGCGTTCATTGCACGTATCCGGCCCAGGGGCCGTAGTTTGAGGACCCCTGATTTAGTGCAATATAAAAAATGCAAATAATTTTTCTGTGGACCACCAAAATTTTCTCACGGACCACCAGTGGTCCACGGACCACCGGTTGGTGACCGCTGATTTAGCCAGCATTGTGCAGAAAAATGGGTCAGCTCAACCACAAGCCGCCTTCTGCAGGGTGTTGTCTCTGGAGACGCCTCCCTGCCAGCTGCTGGAGTCTCGGGGAGCCCCCCCCACCCAGGGGTCTTGCGTGGCTCCTCTGGAGTGGGGAGGAGCAGGGCCAGGCTGCCTTTCCCCCATTGTTTCTCCCTTTGTGAGGTGTGAGTGTGCATGTGTGGTGGGAGGGAGGGAGGACCAGAGTGTGCAGCCTTGCAGTGCATCTGAACTGGAGCTTCCTGGGCGCCTTTTCACTTGGAAATGCCCGGGAGAGCCTGAGAGAAACGCTGCTTGGATGCCATGCAGATCTCTGAAGAGAGCCTGGGCACCGGAGGCGAATGTCCTACGGGAGGTCCATCTGGAGGGCCCAGCTCCCCGCAGCGCAGCCCCTTCCCTCCCAGAAGCCCCTGAGGCAGCTCCTTTCACTCCGGCCCCCCAGCCCAGCCCCTGTGGCTGCCTTTCTCCTGTGGGACTCTGCCTGCCTCCTCCAGCAAACTTTCCCCCCTTCCTTTCTGCTGCTGGTACCCCCATTCTGCCTCACGTGGCCTTTGGCTCCCCAGCACCTGGGACACCCAAGCCTACCCCTCCCTTCGCCCCATGAAGCAGGATGGGGCCCGAGACGGGATGTTCCTGCTGCAAGCGCTGGGGCTCCAGCTTCCCTGTCCAGTGCAAGCTCCGGCTGGCAAGGTGGCACCGCTGCATGACACGAAGCTCTGAAGGGCAGGCAGAACTGGCCCAGGGAAATTCCTTCGAGGCAGCCCCGCTCGGCCCCTTCCTTCCTTGTGATGCCTGCCAATCACTCTGTCCTCTTTTGAAGTGGGGGGGGCACAGAGTGACAGAGAAGGGGCTCCCTCCAGTGGGGGAGAGGAGAGGCTGAGCCCTTCTCTCCCCCCTCCTCTAAAGCATCTATGTCAGGGCGGGGGGAGGTCTGCTGATTCAAGATGCTCACCTGCACCAGAGGCTCAGAAGGAGCTCAGGTGAAACCCTGCAAGGTGTGTGTGTGTGTGTGTGTACGCTGGCTTGATCCCAATTCCAAATTTGTGGCTGGGCTCCCCCCCCCATGGCCCTATTGAATATGTGCTAAAGCAGCTGGGCAGGCAAGGGCATGAGAGGCAGTGCCAGCCTCAGCTGGGTGGGTGCCAGCTTCAGCTCTTGCCAGCCGCAACTCACATCCTCATCACCTCCCATTAAACTCTGCTGGGGGTGGGAGGACTGGCAACTCCCAACGGTATGAGTGGCCACATCTGGACTGTTGAAAGGGGCGGCGGCAGCTTCCGCAGTGTTGCACTGGTGCAGTGGAGGCTCCCATAGCAAGGGCATTGAGACTTATATACCGCTTCCCAGTGCTTGACAGCCCTCTCCAAGTGGTTTACAGAGTCAGCATAATTTCCCCCAACCCTCTGGCTCCTCATTTGACCGATCTCAGAAGAACGGAAGGCTGAGTCAACCTGGAGCTGGTCAGGATCGAACTCCAAACTGTGGGCTGTGCCACCAGGGCTCTACCATCATGTTCCCAGGCCAGGCCAAGTGGCATCTTACCTCTGAAGGACAGGGGCTCAGCACCCACGTACTCCCAGGACCGTCACGCTCGACCTGGCCATTAGTTGCACCCTTGGAGACCCCCCTCCGTCCCAGGTGAGGTGAGGGGCCTCCAAGCCTTGCTTGCCACATCTCCTGGGGTCGCCAAACCCCTTCAGAGGGGTTAAGGGAGAGAGTTAGCCTGCCTACTATACTGGCCTTCTTTCATGGCTGCTTCCACTAAAGCCTATGAAATAATCTTGATCCTATGTACGTATGTCCGCTGGGGACTCTGGGCTGCTCTAACATTGAGAATCAGCAAGGAGGAAGCTCCCTGCAAAAGGCACTGATCCACTCATACCTGAAGGCGGGGGGGGGAGGGGGCTTGGAAAGCAATGTCCTCCCCCATCTACGGGGCCTTGTGCCGGACGGCCCTGCTCGTGTAGGAGGCCTGGGGCTGCATCATCTTCTGGCTCCTTGGAGGAGAAAGGCCTGGAGGAGATGCCCTCACAGATCCCTCCCCTCCCTCCTCCTCCCCCCTGCCCTGCCAGCCAGGCCCCCGCCTCTCCTTGCCACTGCCAAGGTGCTGTGGAGGGGGGTGACAATCAATCAGCAGGAGGGGCTTCCAGAGCCTTGGCAGAGTCCCCCGCCATATGTCTCCTGGAGCTGCAACGGCTGCTCAGGGGCTGCGGCATTTGTGGCTGGCTCCGAGGGAGGGGTGGGGGGTGGGCAGCTGGCAGCTTCCTTGCACTGCAGGGGTCAGCTAGTTATGGTGAATCTGGGGAAGGGGCAGGAGGAGAGGGTGGCCCGACGGCCCTTCTGGGAACCTTTCTGGGGGACTGAGCCCTCGGCCTTTTATTTGGGTCTGGGGGGGTGCTGGGGGGGCTCTTCTGTTCTTCCCTCCATGCAAGAGCATCTCCAGCTGCTTCAGCCAGCTGTGGAGAAGCCCATCTGGTTTGCCAGAGGTTGCAGCACATCTGGGGCAGACCCCTCGGTCTCCCTCCTCCCTCAGCTGCGGGGGTGGGTGGGGTGTGCAGATTATTCAGCCTTGCAGAGGCCCTTGGCCGCTTCTTCCTTGCTCCTCCTATGGCTGGGAAGGCTCCTGGCATTGCCCGCTTGCTCTGGTCCTATGAGTATTTGGGATTGTGCCAATCTGGCGCTGCCCAGGAGGGGGACCTAAGCCGGACAGGATCGGATCCCACCGGCTGTCTGACCACAGGGAAGGGGGGGGCTTACAGGTTGCGGCTGCTGCTCTTCTCTGTGGTTCTTAGTGGGGCAGCCCCATTATGCCTTCCCCACAGCTCCCTTTGCCCTCCCTATTTGCAGAAGTGGTTTCCCCCCCCTCCTCCCACAGGTCCTGCATGCCCATTAGTCAGCCAGACAGGTCCCCCACAAGGGCGAGGCAGAAGGGACCCCCCCCCATGCACCCCCATGCACTCCTTTTCCCATAGAAGCTGTCGGGGGGTTCTTTCTGAAGCCGGTTCTGGTGCTCTTGCGAAAGGCCGCTTGCCCTGGCTCCAGGTACAGTCTGGCTGACGGCCACAAGCTCCTCCCACATTGCCTGGTGCTCCTCCTGCGCACCCACAGCTGTTAGGGGAGCCGTTTCTGGACCCGGGTTTAGCCCGCTTTCAGAAGAGCACTACATCCCCATTGGGAGACGGCCTCACAGCATGTGGGAAGGGGCTCTCTTCGTTGGAGAACTGGGAAAGTGACCGAGGCCTCCGTTCCCAGTGCCCATCGTGCCCAGTGAGCGATCCCACCCTCTGCGGAGAAGGGCAATGGGTGGCTGCCCTCTTGCCTGCAGGCGACCCCTGGCAGGAGGGGAGGTGGAGCTTCCCCCCCCCATCGCTTCCCCTAAGGGGATCTGCACCACGAAGGGCAGCACCCTGGCTGGCAGAGCAGGGCTCTGTTGCTTTGGCCAGCCTGCTTTTGTGCCAGTTGTGGGGCTGCCGGGCTGCCCTTCGGCCAGAGGTTGAGGCAAGGGATCATCCGCCCCTCCCCCCCATGCCCCTCTCCTGCCAGACGGGCCAGGTGCCCCTGTGGGTTTCTGAGCTCTTTCCTGCGGCTTCTGCTGGAGCTCTCAGTGGGGAGACAGCTCTGCCAATGCCCCCACCCCACCCCCGGCCTTGGGGGGGGGGGAATGGTCTTTGTGCTCCTTCAGAGAGAGCACTCCCATACCTGGCACTTTGCAGGAGGGATGGTCTCACTGGCTGCGATGACAACCACACCTTGAAAGGGTTGCCTTCCCCCCTCCCCAAGAGCTGAGGGCTCTTCTTCACCAGCCAATCACATGTCCCCAGAAGGGTCTGCCTCCAAGGGTGTCCCCCGTCCCCACCCTGTGGCCTGGCCTGGCTGGCAGGCAGGAAGAGGGGCCGCCCTGGTCCTCCCTCGAGGGAGGGTAGAGGCAGGTGGCAGCCCAGAGCAGCAAACCCAACTGAGTTCTGCCTGCCACCCTTCACCCACCCATTCCTGGGATGGGAGGGGCAACCCCCAGCTGCTCCTGGCGGTGGGACAGCAGCCACCTGGGGTGAGGTGGGGGGCAGGATTTTGTCCAGTCCTTGGCTGTCCCTTCCCCTCTCCTCCCTCTACTGGGCTGGACCCTTTGACAGTGCCAAGGACATTCAGGGAGTGTGTGTGGGGGGGGGGGCTGCTTTCTGATCACTCCCCCCCCCACTCTGTTCGGTTTCCAGGTAAGAAATAGTAAGATAGAAAAGCCGATACACCAAACAATTGAGTCTCGCCCCCCGCCCCCCGCCCCCCGCTTTGTTCTCCTTGTTTCCAGGACACCCACAACTACTTCATAAATCGCCTTTTGAACTTCCTTTTTTTTTTTAGCATGTTTTGATTGTGAACTATATAACAAGCAACAATAAAATGCATCAGTGATTTTACAGGAGGGAAAAACACAGACAGGGATTCAAACAACCAGAAGAAGAAGAAGAAAGAAACTGTTAAAAAAGGAAAGATGAGATCCATGTAGTATCGATGTAAGATGAATTCAAGCCAGGAAGACATTGTTAAAGCTACCCGGACGTCTCGCTCCCTCTTCCTTTCAGCTTCCGCTTTGGAGAATCTCCTCCATCCGAGGCCAATTTTCACCTGTTTGTCTTGAGATGCGGCCTCCTTCATTCTCCCCAGAGGACTGGCCGCTTGGACACAAGCCCTTCTTGGTGCTCTTAAGCAGGGCTTAATCTTGGCAACTTTAAGACTTGTTGACTTCAACTCCCAGAATTCCCCAGCCAGCTATTCTGGGGAATTCTGGGAGTTGAAGTCTTAAAGTTGCCAAGTTTGGAGAGCCCTGCTCTGAAGCGCCCCCTTCCCTCATTCTTGATCTCCTTGCTTGTTCTTCCCTCACTCTTCTCCAGCGCCCCCTCCTTTCCCGTTTCTCTTAACATGCCCCCCCCGTCCGGAAGGAAGGAAGGAAGGAAGGAAGGAAGGAAGGAAGGAAGGAAGGAGGCAGAAGGAGATTCTGTCAGGCCTGTTTTTTGTGCCTCTTTCGACATTAATTCACTGACTGCTGCTTTCCCCCAAGCATTTGAAATCTCGAAATGTCTCTATTTCCCCATCTTTAATAAACTTTTCACTGTGTTACACAAATTCATGTACTCGCTCTAATTGTTCCATCATGTGTGCATAACTAGCGACCGTTCACTCTGTTTTCCCTGTCAGAGGCAATTACCCCGGTCTTGGCGTTTATTTTCCAACGCCCATTGCATCTATTTACCATTTGCTGGCCAAGGACTTGGCATGGCTGAGTCATGACCTCCAGCCCAATCTCCAGGGACTCCCTTCCCATCCGGAGAGAACCGCTCGCTCGCTCTCCTTCCCAGCTTCCTGTGCAGACCGGAACCACCCCCGCCTCCCTTGGGCCCTCCAGTTGCAACCATCTGTTTCCTGACCATTCAAAGCTACAGTAGCCCTGCCAAAAAGTGACTTATGACCGTTCTTCACACTTACGACCGTTGCAGCATCCCCGTGGTCACGTGATCAAAATTCAGGCGCTTGGCAATGGATTCATATTTATGACGGTCGCCGTGTCCCGGGGTCACCTGATCCCCTTTCGCGAACTTCTGACCAGCAAAGTCCATGGAGGAAGCCGGGTTCATTTAACAACCGTTTTCCTAACTTAACAGCTGCAGTGATTCACTTAACATCGGTGGCAAGAAAGGTCATAAGATGGGACAAAACTCACTAACAAATGCCTCGCTTAGCAACAGAAATTTTGGGCTGAATTGTGGTTGCAAGTCGAGGACTACCTGGACTAACAAATTTACAGTAAACTTTCTGTGACGTGCCCATGCCGTTCTCGGGAACCTGCTGAAGACTAAAAGCCCAGGAAAGATTTCCCGGTTTTCTGCTCCTGACTCCCTCCTTGGCTCTCTGGATCCCCAGCGCCTCTGATCAGCCCCACCCCCCCCCAGGCAATTTTCACCCTCCTCCAGTCCATCCTTCCTTCCCTGCAGCCTCCCCCTTTTTCAGTCTTCTCTTGTCATGTGTGACTTTTTCCCATCCCTGTTTTCTTGGATGAAATATTTATAGCATTCATTTCAATTCAACGGTTCAGAATATTACTCTAATTTCTATACAAATCTCTGAAACCCTAACCCTCCTCCCAGCGTTCTCTCATTTTAATTTCCCCTGAAATGATTTCAAGGTTTTTATTCTTAATCCCGTTCATTCAGCCGGAGGCTCCTTGCGTCTTCCTCTTCACCGGCTTCCAAAATATGTTTTTATTTCCATCAAAATTGTTCTGCATTTTCTTGGCCTCTTGTCATCTTAGCTGTTCCTCGGCTGCCGTCTCTGCAAATCTCCTTTTCCGCATTTCCTCAGTTTGTCAGTGATCATTTTGCATGACATGTTTTTCTTACCCACAGCCTGGTCCATTGCCAAACTCCGCCAAGCCTCCTTTTTCCTGCTTCGACTTCAGAGTCACTGCCAGCGCTTCGGAGGTGGGTTTCTCTGCCCCTCTCGTTGCCCCCTCCCCATCCGGTCAGGTTTTCCCTGGGATCCTATGCACGTTACCTCATTTCTCCCAGGTTATCTCGGATTCTCCCCCTAACCGGCATTTCTGTTATGACTGACTTTCAGGGTGAAGAAGAGGCGAGGAGCCGTGTCCTCTTGCACTGAACGCTCAAGACGGACGAGCACCGGGGAGGAGGAAAAGCTTCAGGCCCTTCAGAAGGACACCTCGGCTGCCTTTTGGAGATCCAGTCCCTGCCAAAGGGGAAACTGGGGTGCCCTGGAAATCGTTTCAGCACGCTGAGGTCTCTAATGGCTGGTTGTGGGGGCTCCATCACTGGAGGCTTTTAAGCCACCTGCTGTATCTGAAATGGTCTGAGGTCTCCTGCTTGAGCTAGAAGACCTCCAAGGTTTTTCCAACTCTGTTATTCTGATATTGGGGGAGCCAAAGGGGTGCAGGAGGGCTGAGAACCTCTCAGGTTCATGGACACACAGTCACAGCCCTCCAAGGAGCACCCAAAAGGGGGCAGCCTGGGAAACAGTTCGGGGTGCAAGGAGGAGGGGGGGCAACTGAGCTAAGAGTCAGCATGGAGGTGTGATGAAAGAACAATGGGGACCCTCATCAGGGAAACAGGACACGGCTGCGGAAAGGAAGTCCAAAAGGCAAGTGCAAAAAAGGCATAGAGAAGGGCTTCTTTGCTTGTGTCCTGATCCCCTTTTGCGAACTTCTGACCAGCAAAGTCCATGGAGGAAGCCGGGTTCATTTAACAACCGTGTTCCTAACTTAACAGCTGCAGTGATTCACTTAACATCGGTGGCAAGAAAGGTCATAAGATGGGACAAAACTCACTTAACAAATGCCTCACTTAGCAACAGAAATTTTGGGCTGAATTGTGGTTGCAAGTCGAGGACCACCTGGATTAACAAATTTACAGTAAACTTTCTGTGACGTGCCCATGCCGTTCTCAGGAACCTGGTGGTTCCTTGATCAGGGTGTTTCCTGCTAGTTTATTTGCCTGATGTTAATCCCTGGGTATTGGCTGCTGCTGGAGGGGATGTGGTCTTTTGTTTCCTTCTTAGCTTTTCTCTCTCTTGAATGTTGTGTAGATATGGTTTACCTCTGTGAGTCTATTGATGGCTGATTTATCTGAATGCCAAGTTTCCATGAGTTCTCGCATTTTTGGATTTAGCTCGGTCCAGGATGCTTCCCAGCTGAAACTGTGGTCGAGTCTGTCCAGGAGATTAAGGAGCTTCCACCATCTCCTCTGGCTGCCAGTTGGGGTTCATGGATGCGCTCGGCTGGTCTTCGCCTGCCTGTCCCACACAGTGGCCGTTACGGCCCTTTTTTCTTCTGGGGCTGCTGGGTCTTTTGGTTTATTTAAGCTGTTTTGGAGGACTTTAGTTGGTTTGTGGGCAACGGTGATTCCGTGTGTGGTTGTAACAGATGTGTTTGATATATGGCAGTGTTATCCTTTGCATAGTTTTTGTTGGTTGTGCTGAGCTGGGCTGGGCTGAGTGGTCAGGCACTTTCTGACAGAGTTGTGTGAATAGCCAAGATGTTGTGTAGGCGGTCTGCTTCCTTTTTCTGCTGTTCTGAGTTGCTCCGGTGCGTTTGTGCTCGTCTGAACAAGGGCTCTTACACAGCTGCTCTCGTGGGAGGCTGGCTGTTACTTTGGTAATGGAGCACTTGGTTAGTGTGGGTGGTTTTTCAATAGATTTTGTGTTTCTAATTTACTGTTGTTTCCTCTGCTGAGGAGGATATCCAGGAAGGGCAGTGTTGTTGTTTTCTTCCTCCCTTGTTAATTTTAATCCTTTGAAGATGTTGTTGATTCTTTCTTTAGTCTCCAAATGAGTATTTGAAAGGCCCAAGTGCTACCTGCTCTTCTCTGGTGCACAAAAGTATCCCAGGGATCAAAGCCTTCCAAAATGAGTTCCTGGGGAAGAGCTTTTGGGGCCTCGGGGCGTCCCAAATGCTGCCCCCTTGCAAGAATAACAAAAAGCAAAACTGCATTGTGACTTAATGCATTAGACTCTCGCCTCGCATTGATCCTTCAGCCGGCTGGATTAGTCTAATTTTTCTCTGATAAATTTATCAGCAAAAGGCTGCACTACGCAAAAGGTGAGTAACTATGGCAACTCCTAGGATATCGGTTAGCTTTAGGCTTTGACCAGGCCGACTGAGGCGGGTGCAAAGGCCAGGAACCCCACGCCAGGGCCCCGGTGTGTGTGTGTGTGTGTGTGTGTGTGTGTGTGTGTGTGTGTGTGTCCCCTTCAGCAGTGCTCCCCTCGGGTTTTGAATATCTCAACGGAGGCAAATCAAGATGCCAGCATGATTTAAAATTTGACCATGTTCTGGAAGTATAAGCAGATTCCTTAAAATGATTTGGTATGTCCATATAGGACATTAATCTGCTTATTTTCAGATATTCACCTGTGTTACGTGAAACCCTCAACAATAATTCAGCCATCGGACAGAGCATATCTTCAAAATTTGTCCAAAAGGATTAACTACTTATTTGCTTGTGAGAGTCTGGAAGATGATTCACTATACTGTATATTGTTATCCACATTAAGTTGCTATTTCATTGCATTAAACAAATGAAGTGTGCGTGTGTGTTTGTTGTGTGTGTGAGTTTTTGTGTTCATTTGAAGTCCCAGCCTTGGTTTTATAGATTTGGTGTTAATACTAACATGTTGTATTTGCCTTTCAGAATATTACATTAGCGTGGGTGTTTTACTGTTCTGCATCCCTTTTTATACTATCCATGAAAGAAGGAAAAGAATATTTAGAAACACAGAGAGGACCTGATACACTAAGTTAATACTATAGGCTGCAGACAGGCGGCCCATGATAGAACTTGGAGTTGACAAGCGCTGCCACTTAGGCAGAGGCTCTGACCGGTGGCTGCAAGGCAGTGCAGAGCCCTGGTGGTGATCCAGGCCAAGCCTGGGGAGGAAATTCGAATTAGGGGCTTTGCATGGAGGAGAAAAAAGGGGCACGGTGCTTTGCATTGATTTTTCTATCAAATCTGGAAAACTTCCAGAATGCCGTGCCCTGCATGGGGGGGGCACATTTAGCCGCCTCTAGGTTGGTCAGCCCCCCTTGCAACTGTGGTGGTGGAGCTTCTGGGGTGAGCTGAGGGGTCCTTCCTCTTTTGTTCCCCCCACCCCAGTGTTTATGGGTTTCTGATATGGTAGCACTGGTGGTGTTACCTAGCTGGGTAATGACACATCTCCAAGAACACAATGAAGTAGAAAGCACCAAGGATACCACGGTCTTCCTCCCCCTCCCCCTCCTTTCCACAACCCCCCCCTTCTAAAGTTGTTCCCTAGGTGGGTCATGAAACACCTTCCAAGAAAGAACCCTGCCCAAAGCCCCACAGTTCAACCGAGCTACAGCTGTTCTCTTTTATGGTTTTTTTTTTTTTTTAAATATATCTTCACTTGTTTCTTGTTACTGCTTTGGTAGCAGCTTATTCCAAATGTATTGAGCTCCCTTTTTGAAGAGGAGGCTGGGGTCTTATTTTCAACACAAATAGTTATATCTCCCCCCCCCCAAAGGGTTTGCAAGCCTTTTAGTGCTTTATTCAATTGAAGAATAATTTGGCTCGTATTGAAAGAAATGCGGGTCCTGCAAATGCCCTCAAATAGTTTTGCCGGTGGGTGCTTTGCCTCTTCCTGTTTGACTTGGGGAGGAGAAGTTGGGGGCTGACGCTAAAGCCCCCCGAGCCAAGTATATCTTCCGGGGAAAACCAAGCCTTGCCTGGGGGGGGGAGGGCAGAGTAGGCCAGGGACCCTCCGCAGGCCAAGGAGAAGGTGGCATCAGGGCAGGTTCAGCTCTTTTCTGCCTGATGCCCAGGTGGAGAAGCGGCTGTCGCGCTGCCCAGCGCCCATTCTCCCCGGATGTCGGGGCTTGGGCGAGGGTCCTCCGGAGCCGTCCTGCTTTGGCGGCTGCCTCCTGCCGCCTGCCCCCCTCCGGCGTGGGAGACCCGCCGAGTCCCCCGAAGACGCTGCCGGCAGCGGGCCCCTCCCACAGGCTTTGCCCTTCCTTAGGGAGGGGTAGGCGGGGCAGCAGCAGGAGGGGAGGGGAGGCCGGAGGGGGCGGG
>QLTV01002973.1:325377-342858 GCA_003457575.1 Thermophis baileyi | reverse complement strand
TGAGTCAGTGTTGAATTAAAACATAACCATCAAATTATCATTTGGCTCACCATCTATTTACATGCTCACATAAGGTCTCTTATATTATTGCATGCACAATGGCACATACAGCAAATCTAATTGATGCTAAAATAATGACCTGTGCATGGTGATGCTACAGAGTCCTTTGGGAGTTGGGCGGCATATAAATATAATAAATCTAATCTAAATCTAGTCCAACCCCCCGCTCAAGCAGGAGACCATTCCAGACAAATGGTTGTCCAGTCTCTTCTTGAAAGCCTCCAGTGATGTAGCCACCACAGCTTCTAAAGTTCCTTAGTCAGAGTATAAGGTGTACACATTTTGGGTTGTTAGCACATTAGCCTCGTCCCTGTGAATGAAGGAACACAAGCGGGAAGGTGAGAGAAAAAGGAGGACAAAATGGAGGTTCAGGACTGCTATTGGGGTTCGGTCATCAGTGACTTTCAAGCAGAATAATGGCCAGTTGTACCTTCATGATCTTGCAGAGCATTGGGATCTGCGGGTTCTCCCTCCCCCAAAGGTTCTCCTCTGCCCCATTGCAGGCGCTGGAAGCATTGAACTGGAGGGCCACAAGCGTTACGATGGCCAGCAGGTCTCTCAGTGTAGCTGTTTGCGTCTGCGGGCTGGTTTCCATTAGCAACGTGGAAATCCTCCGGATTACATGCTTTATTATTTACACCCAAGAAGGCCCACTTTGGACGGCAGCAAAGGGGACCAGAGGTGGGTTCCTACCGGTTCTAACCGGTTCTTTAGAACCGTTAGTAAACCGGTGATGATGTCACGGAACCGGTTCTTTCGGTGTGTTCCGTGGGCACCGCCATCTTGGATTTTGCTTCTGCGCATGCGCAGAAGCTATTTTTTGATTGCTGCGGGGGCGCACGTGCGTGCTTTGCGCGCGCGCGCATACGGCGCGACCCTGAACGAACCGGCAGCAAACGGATCCAGAACCCACCCCTGAAGGGGACTGAAGTTCTGCAGAGGCTGGAACCAACTCGCCTTCCGAAGAACACCAGAGAACGACCAGCCCCCATAAGCATGTGGGGAATCTGTGTGAAGAATTGGAGAGCTACCTGCTGCCAACGTGCCAGCATAAATAAGGGCGACCGGGACAAATGTCAGGCCAAGGAAGAGTCCTGCGTAGTATATGGAGAACACGCAGATTTCCCAGCACATAAGTTCCTCACCTGATTTTGCAGCTAGAGCCACGAGAGAAGAGAATTGAATTGAGGGTTTATTGGGAAGAGCTCCGAACAGGGCGATACGCAGCCAGGGAGCAACTCGGATGGCCCAGCAGCGGAGGTGATGGATGGAGGCTCTTCTCTTCGCAAGGGCTCCAGGTTTAGGAGGTGGAGGGGCTGCTGCATAGCAGGAGAGCACTTGGGGGGAGAATTCCCAAAGGCCACAGACTGGGCGAGGGGCAGCCACAGGGAGAGGGGATACCCAGCCACTTCAGGACTTTCCAGTCAGCCCGGCTGCTGGGGCTGTGAGTGCAGGCAGGATGCTGGGCACCCCGACCAAGTCCCACTGAAGGAAGTGTTACTGGTTTAGGGCGAGGGCAATGGGGTGGGGACGTTACCCTCTCACCAAAGCCCCCTTTTCATGGTAATAAGAGCAGAAGTCTTTTTGAAATCCGATTGCTGGGGAGGTGTCGGGCGGGGGTGGGAAGAGTTAAAGTGAGTTCAGTCTCCTTATCCAGTTGCAAAGGGTCAGGAGCAGAAACGATACAGACTCTCTTCTCACTTGTTCCAGAACAGAAGGAATGGTGTGGAAGGTTAGATTTTAGGAACTTGCTCTTGACAGACACAGCTGTCAATCAGTGGAACAGGTTGCCCTTGCCGAGGGATTCCTCCCCTTCACTGGGGGTTTTCCAACAGAGATTGGGGGTGGGTGTCTTCTGTGGGCGAGTGTGGGGAATCCCGCAGTATGCAGGAGCTTGATAGCCTCTAAGGTCCCTTCAAGCTCTAGGATTCTGTGATTCTGTAGGAGGAGGAGAGGAGAGTGGAAATCGATTTATTACAGCACCGGAGGCAAAAGACAGGCCTAAAGTGGCCAGAGGTGTCCTATATGGACTTATGCAAACTACAGTATGCATTTAATCAGCATCACAAAGAATTTGATGGGATTATAGCATCTGCCCAGGGGTGAAATTCAAAATTTTCCCCTACCGGTTCTGTGGGCGTGGCTTGGTGGGCGTGGCAGGGGAAGGATACTGCAAAATCCCCATTCCCTCCCCACTCTGGGGCCAGCCAGAGGTGGTGTTTGCCGGTTCTCCGAACTACTCAAAATTTCTGCTGCCGGTTCTCCAGAAGCTGTCAGAACCTGCTGGATTTCATCCCTGCATCTGCTTGTGAGTGAGGATAGTTGTAGCGGGATGAACACAATGGCTTGAATTGGAGAAAGAGCCGAAGGAGGCGCTGGGGAGATGTGGCTTGGTCTGGCTTCCCAGGGCGCCTGCCATCGCTTAGCACCTCCATTCAGCCCTGAGCATTTTCTGGTTGAGCTACAGTTTCATCCTCACTTGCCTGAAAGCACCATTTTTTCTCCTTCAGCAAGCAGGCAGTTTCTGCTTCCTTTCCAAGGTCATATCTGCCCACACTTAAGCCAGGATTAAATCAGGTTTGTAACATCTTTTTCTTGACAACAGTACATTAGTGGTTTGCAACTGGCTTCACTCAGGATACCTTCTGGGTTTATTTCTTGATTTGTATATATAGCTCGATTTATTTATATAGCTGGGAGGCAGACAATCAATAGTTAAACCAGAGTCACAACTGTTAAAATACTTTATAAAGAATGACTACAAACAAGATAAATAATAAAAATGAGTTTGTGGGAGCACACCCACCTATACACAACCCAACCACCCTGCAGGTTCCCCGGGGATCCCCCAAGTTGCTGGAAGAACCATGTGCTTCTTCTGAAAGATTAACAGGGATGGGGCTAAACTCACCTGGGGGGGAGGTCGTCTCCCAGAGGGTGGTGGGCACAGCAGGGAAGACATCTTGCCTGCGTCTCATCAGGTGGGACCTGCCACACTGTCCTTGTGGACATGATGGGATGGGTGGATGTGATTGGGAAGAGGTGGCCTTTCGTATAACCAGGTCAGGTGAGGGCTTTAAAGGGTAAGACCAGCACCTAGAATCGCACCTGGAAGTAACTGGCAGCCAACGAAGTGCCTGGGGCAGGTGTGACACCTGCCATCCTAGAGGCACATGTATATGCAGCGTTGTTCTGCACCCGTTGAAATTTCCAGACACTCTTCAAGGGAAGCCCCATGTACAAAGTGCTGGAGTAATCCACTCTGGAGGTGACTGTGAGTAGAGCCCCATGGACCAGGAAGGGGTGCAGATGCTGCACAATACAGAGGATTTTTCTAAGAGTTTCCACCCAACCACAAATACGGTAAAGCTTTGCTTCCAATTGGCTTCAGAGTGCACTCCAAGTCGAGTCCAAGAACAATGGCCATGGGGGGCTTCTTGGTCCAGCAAAGAGGAGGGTTGGCCAGAATGCTCCCATCCATTTGCATGGCTGCACCTCAGAGTTCCAGCTCAGGACGAGGAGTTTGGGGCACAGAGGCCAGGGGCTCTCCGGGGTCTTAGCTCCTGGCCTTCCCTCAGAACAAGGCAGAATCTGTACAGGCCCTCCCCACGGAAGATGGGGGGGGGGGGGTCTCAGAGGGGATTTGGAAAAGCCCACAAACCTAGGTGGCAGGGGGGAGGTTTGTAGGGCAGCTGTTTCCATGCAGAGCTGGACGGCCCCCCTCCAGGTCATTCTGCAGGGAGGGGTTTTTCCCAAGTGGCCATCACAGCCATTCTCTGGGGGGGGGGGAGCTGGGTAAGTCGGGAAGGCCGTGGGCGCTGGCAGGCTGCTTGTTCCTGATCAACCTCTGGGTTTCATTTATTCTGAACATAATTAATTCCAGGACACCGCAGTGGCTGACATGTTTCAATAATTAGTACAATCAAATCACTGTAATTGGAATAGTATTTGCAAACCCTTGGAAGGGGTGCCCACGGGGTCTCCATGGAGCTCCCTCTCTGCGTGGCACGTGCATGCGCATCAGCCCTGCAAAGTCACACATGGCACCAGTGTCTGGGGTGGAAGGAGGCCGGCCTGCACAACCCAGCACAAAGGCCAGCTCTGGATCTTGGAGCCCCCTTTCCCCCCCCATCCCCTGTGGGGCCTGCTCTGCCACAGCTCCCCCCCCAGGAGCAACAGGAAGCAGCACCTCGTTCTGCTGGATCAGCACCATGGACAGCAGCCAGGCCGCCTTCCCGTTGCCTGAAGTCCTCCCCCCCCATGGGACATCCCCCCCCTCCCGCTTTGAAAGTCCAGATGCCCTGTGTCCTAGGCTGAAGCGCCTCTGGCGTCCTCTCCATTTTAAGCCCTTTTGGGGTGAGTAGTTCCTCCTCTTCCAAGCCCAGCACCGCAAGTCAATTTGGAAATTAATCCTTTCCGCACAAGGGGCTAATCCCTTCCCTCCCTCTTGCACCAACCACAATTCAAGCCAATTCTTGAATTGCATCGTTGGCGGCTTTTGTGGTCAAAACTCTGCCCAGCTGTGCCTCAACCTTCTCCTCACCAGCTGATGAAACTCCCGGCGCCTAGTTGAGCCATTCTCTCCCGGAAGAGTGTCTTGGATGTGCTGGTGGCCAGAGGAACACCACACTTCAACCATGCCCCCCCTGGTTTTCTCCCCCCTCGCCTTTTGTGCCATGGCAGGCACAGTTGTGCATTTGCCAACTGCTGAAGCTGCCCAGAGTCCCTAGGGAGTTGGGCGGCATAGAAATGCAAATAAAAGTTAAAGTTAAAGTGAAGAAATGCGCCTGGCCAGAGCCCCTCGGGGCTCCAGGAATGGTCGGCTGGGGAGAAAAAGAATGCAGGACAGATGGTCAGCTACTCCTTCAAAGCCAAGGTGCGGAGGTACAGCGGCCGAATGGTTGAACCTTGGGGTAGAAAGGGGGCTTCCTTATCTTCCCGGGGGTGGGGAGGGGGGCTGAGCGCCATCTCAGTGCTTTGGCACCACCGAGGCTTGCCAAGGCCCGAGTCCGCTTGTGGTGGAAGGCCTTCCTCTCTGCCCGTGGTGGACGGAGGCTGGCTGAGCAGCCCCTCCCTGGCTCCAGTCACAGGGTGGCCAGGACAGCCTCCCGACTTCCAGGGCCCAGAAACCCTGTGGAGACTCTGATGCCGGCATTCCTGGCAAAATGCCAGGCTCTTGCAGCTGTGAGACCCTTTCCCCAGAGACGAGGGTGAGAGGAAAGCCAATCGCAACGTGACCTGAAATTCTGGGAGTGCCATTTTGGGGCCTGGCTAAGCAGAGAAATGTCCCACCTCACCCCAAATGCCAGCCCTGGGAGGTGACCTTGCCACAATTGCCGCCTACCACTTGTGCCAAGATTGTGCGCCCCAGGCCTGCGGGGCGAGTGAAAGAGGTAAACGCTCCATCTGTCTGTCTGTCTCTGTGGCCCCTGCTGTACAAGGGCCCCACCTGTTCATTCGCTGGGATCGCTTCTAATCAGCTCTGCCAACGCCAGAGACGCGGCACCGGGACAGAGGCAGCATCAGCCTGTCTGCGAATCAGTTGCCTGTCCAGGGAGGAAGGGGCACCGGTCGGCCTCCACCCAGCAAGGAGTGGATGAGAAGAAAGTGGCTTCTTCCCCCCTTCATGTGGGGCCAGTTTCTCATGAGAAACGGGGCTGCCCAGAGTCTTCGTGACAGCCTCCTTTGCTTGTCCAACACAAACGTTCCTGGATTCCTCTTTGCTCCTTCGAATAGTTTTGGGGAGCAGCAGCTCTGCAGAGCTCTTCTCCGGCTCAAAGAGCCCCAGAGTAGCTGGGGCCCCTTTCCTCGTTCAAGACCCAGCTCTCCCGTGGGTGACGCCCCCTCAAGAGGAAGGCACCCCTAGGGCAAAGGGTTTCTACTGAAGCCCCTGCTGGACTGGGGGGGGCACCAGCCTCATCTTCGGGGGGGGGGGGAAAGCAAAAGTTGCACGACACACAAAACCCTTGGTCAAATGAACCATGGTTTATGAACTTTCTCCCTCTTTGGGGGAGATGGGTGGTTCAGAAATGTGAAATATAAATAAATAAATAAAATAGAAATAATCTAACTGGCAGGGCCCCCACAACAGGTGCAAAGGGACCTCCAGCCCCAGACTGGCCAACCCCACCTTCTGCAACTCCAATCGGGCTGTGTGTCTGTGCGCGTAGGGAAGCTAAAGACCAGTGCTCCCCCCCCCAAGCCAAAAAGACACCGCCAGGCCCAGCTTCTCACTACTTTTATTTGCTTCCAAAGCTCGACTTAAATCGCTTCTCCTGCTTGCTCATCAAGAGGCCAGGTGCAGCTTCTGGGGGGTTTTTGGGGAGCGCTCCTCCTCCCCTGCTTTGCAGGGCCTGCTCCCTGGAGGTCTGAGCGCCTCCCCGCGCCCCTGCAGGCGTCAGGCTCCAGCTGCAGGCAGAGGCTGTGGCGGGGGGAGGCCGGGGGGGGGGAGGTGGAGGGTCTCAGCGACTGTAGCCAAATTCATCCGCATCGTCAGCGCGGAAGTCTCCGTAACGCCACAGGTTCAGCTGCAAGGAGACAAGCCAGCGGAATGAGCCCCCTGGGGAGAAAGCCCTCCTGCCCACTCAGGCGGGGGGAGGGGATTCCAGGTCAGGGCTTGCTTCCCCCTCCCCTCCCTTGGGTGTAAGACCACCGGCTCACTTACTCGGGCACTCTTGGCCGCCTCCTGGGCATTCACGTATTCGGTGATCTGCAAGAGAGAGGCGGTGTCAGAGCCCGCTGGCCCCAGNCCTCCCTCCCCCCCAGGTCCCTCCCCTGCCCTCCTGCAGGGCTCACCACTTTCTGGAACTGCTTCTCCTTCCGGGGCTCCACCATGACCAGCCCCGTCTTGACCAACCCCAGCCCCACGTCGGCCTTGGAATCGGCAAACTGCAGCGTGACGTGGGTGCAGCTGGGCCCCACGTACTCCACGTTCAGCAGGCACTGCGTGTTCTGGATGTCCCGCACGGCACTGTCCACCACGTCCGCCCGGGCCTCCTCCTGCAAGGGACGGACGCTGGCGGTCAAGCGGGGACGGGGAGCGCCAGGCCAGAGACAGGGCCCAGAGCAGCCTTGCTTTGGTGGAACCGCAGGGGCCACCCTCTCACGTCTGCCGAAGGGGGAACGGGCGCTGCCGGAGGGAGCCCCCTCTATGGACCTAAGAGGCCCTCCCCACGGAGCTGTCAGAGCCCCAAATGAAAACAACACACGATACGCCCCCACCCCCAGGACACGAACGTCAGAATGCAGCACCACAAAGTAACAGCATCCCAACCATAAATGCGAAAGCAATGAAAAGCATAAATCAAATTGAAAAGGTTCAAAGGGGGTTCAGCTGCCCACCGTCAAGCCCCCCTTTTTCTCTGCTGCTCAGCTGCCATCCCTGGGGGGCTACAGGACCCCCCTTCCTTCCCTGTAAACCTGCCCTGGACTTACATCCTGAGGCACCTGGATGAAGGCAAACTTGTGTTCGGTGGCCTGGGCGGGCAGGACCCGGGTGCCAAAGGTCTGTGGCAGGGCAGCCAGGCGGGTGGACGGCAGGGTCTCCTTCTGCGGGGGGGTGGGGAGGAAGGAAAGCAGGCGGTTAGTGGCCCATTAACCAACCCCCCCCCACTATGGCCGCAGCTGTTCCAAGCATCCAAGATGGCAGCCAAAGGTGGCACCACCTGAATCTTGGCAGACAGAGGCTGAACCACAGGGGAAGGGGGGCTGTGGAGGCTTCTTTCCAAGGACCAAAACCAAGCAGTCAGGTGGGGCACACCTATGCGAAATGAGAGGCCCCCAGACACGCTCAGTAGTCTTTCCCAGGCCTGTCTCCATCAGCCACAGATGCCCGAGGGGCTTCTCTGGCAGAAAGCTAGAAGGCCCCCCTCTGTCACCACCAACGATTTCTAGCACAGACCCCTCTGCCCCTTTGGCTCAGCCCACCTGGGATCGAGGGTGGCAACCCTCCCAGGGCCCCGTCTCCCCTTCCTCCCAACCGGGGCCCTTCTGGGCCAAAGAGGCTTCCGCTGCCCCCCTGCCTGGGTCCCCTCAGCTCACAGGGCGGCCCTTTCTCTGCCCCGGCTTAGCCCGGGGGGAGGGGGAAAGCTGTGGGGAGTGGACACCCTGGCTGCAGAAGCCTCGGCTACGTCCCACAGGATCTGCTCAGTCTGCTTCTGCCCCATCAACTCCCCCTCCCCCTGTTTCTCCGGCCTCAGAGCCTCCCCTGTCCTGGGCAGCTGCTTCCGGTGCTTGGAGCCGCTGCAGCCGCTTCCTGCCCAGTATCCTGCCCCCGCCCCCCAAGACCCTCCCAACTCACATTGCCGTAGTCGATGTAGAAGACGTGCACTTTGGCCAGAGCCTCCACCTTCTCCACCCGCGCCCGGTACCTGGGGGGGGGGGAGGGAGAAGTCACAGCTGGGCATGAGCTCTGCCCAGGGAGGGCAGGGAAGGGCCTCTGACCCCAGCTGGGCTTCTCCGTGGCCCTCCAACCTCTGGGCCCTCCCGTCCTTCCTTCCCAGCCCCTCTCCCAGCAGCCCCCTGGCCCCAGGGACTGGCTTCTCCTTCTGGCCATACATGGGTCCTCCCTCAAAAAGCCCAAGCCCGCCCCCTCCCTCTTGCAGGGCCTGCCCGGAGGGCACCACAGGGCACAGGTCCTGCAGTGGGTCCAAGGCTCCTGATGAGGAAGGGGCTGCCTGGTGCCAGTCGGCCTGGCAGGGATCGCTTCTCGCTCTGGCTGGGGAAGAGGCTCTCTGGGTGACCCAGCCATACCATTCTCCATCCACAAATTTGGCAATGCAGAAGTCCCCACGACGGGGGGTGTAGGCCCCCTCCACGGGGGGGCAGGCAGCAATCTCGCCCCGCATACTCTCCATCAACTTCTCCAGCTGGGTCCCTGCAGAGGGAGGGGGGGAGGAAGTGTGAGTCAGGCCGGCCAGCCACCTCCCGCCCCCATGGTAGCCTGGTCATCCCCCCGGGCACTGTGCCCAGCTCTGCTTCGGGGGGGGGCGAGCCTCATCTGATCCAGGCCCCCACTGACCTCTTGTGCCCTGGGCTCCCCTCCCTGAGACCCTCTTCCCCACCCAGTGCCTCCAGCTGTCTCTGTCCCCCTAAACAGCCCCACCCTCCCAGCTGCCCCTCACCCGTCTCCACATCCTGCACGTAGAAGTGGAGATCGTCGGTGACCTCGGTCACAAAGACAGGCTTGTAGTTGGCCGTGCGCTCCTTCTCCTCAGCCGTGGGCACCACATCTTCCACGGGGGGCTCTTCATACTGTGACCACACCTGGGGGGGAGAGAGATGTGGCGGGGAAGGGGGGTAACGCAGCAGCCCGCCCTGGGGGAGAGCGGGCCCACCCTCCATGCTAGCCCAGGCTGCAGGGCCGAGTCTTCCAGGCAGGGAGCAGCACAGCCGAGGCCCCCGTGGCCCCCCACCATTGGAACGCTGATCATTTATTCCACTGGTTGCCCATCACCAACGATTCAACTCTTGGTGGCCGATGGGAGCCATCCACCCCCCCCCAAGGCCCCCCATTCACTTGGCCTTCTGCCCCGCACCCATCTCTGCCCTCAGCAGCTGCTGCAGCTTCCCGATGCTCTTCCAGGGCAGCCCCACGTGCCGCCCGTGGCTGAGAGGGCACAGGGGCTGCCTGAAGACCCTCCGCCCCCCCCACCCCGGTCCAGGAAGAGGCACAGCTGGCACGCCAGGCGAACCCTCCTGACCATGGCTGCCACCCGCTCCTCCATCAACTCACGCCGACTTCCACCAAGCAGCCCATAATGCTCAGAAGGTGAATGCTGGATCATCACTGGGGGCATCAGAGGGATGACCTGGGCAGCCCATCTCAAGTGGGGTGCCTATGGCGGGTGGGGGGGGGCTTATGAACCTTTCAGGCCAGCAAGAAAATGAGAGGGAAGGGCTTTCCCCAGGAGAAAGGATCTCCCTGATTCCGCCCTCCCCCCCCCCTGGCCACAGGCGCCCCACTCAAGATGGGCTGCCCAGCCAGCCGAAAGGCGCCCCTGTTCTCAAATGGGCTGCCCAGCCGTTGCTGCTTCTCAGGATGGGACCTCTGATCACCACCAGCCCAATCTCCCTCCTCAGCATCGGGAAGAACCCTTCACATCATCCTCAGCCCGGGACAGCTGCTCTTCACCCGGGGTTCTCCGAGGTCTGTTCTGAGCTCCGGGCTATCCCTCTGCAGCTCCCGCCTGCCCTGCCTGGCCCCCCACCTGCAGAGGGGCCCCCTTTATTGGGGCCTATTGGGGGGGTCTTTCAGCAGCCCCTCCCCGCTGGAACACGCGTCCCCTGGGACGAAGATGGCCCCAAACACAGCTCTTCCCAAAGGCCTTTTGGGGTGAACTGGGAGGTGCTCCACCGATTGCTTTTTTAATTTTAGCCGCTCTTTATATTCAAATGGAAATGAAGTTATGGATTTTATGATTCGATTGCTTTGGAACGGAAAAGAGAGACCCAAAACAAGAAGTAACTAGGATTTACAGAATGGAGAATTAAAGTTATGTATGTTAATATAATAGAATGAAATCGGATAAGACAGACTTAAAATGATTATGGATAGAAGTATGATGTCTGTATATATGTAAATACTGAATAGACCAAATGTATATAAGCAGTAAGGTATATATGATACTTATCTTATAATTTAGTCCGTATGGCAAAGACAATTGCCAGGATGGTTACACTGTATCCAGTGTTTTAATGTGTATTTAATAAAAAAGTGTAATAAAATAAAAATACTGACTTGTCCTGTTTGATTCTCTTAATGCTGTAAGCTGCCTAATTTGCTGGCAGCAGGTAAGTCCCGCGAAGCGGCAGACAGACATGACTCTCCATCTCGTGTCACTGCCATCTTTCCTGGAGGCTCCTTCCCCCCCCCCCCACTCCCCGCCCCCTCCCCCCCCCCTGCCGCCCTCCCACCTCCCCCGCCCCCGCCGCACTAGAGAGTGGTCTGGCCTGACCCCCCGCCCCAATTTCCTTCCCCTGGTGACCTTCAAGGTCTCCAAGGGGCCCCTCTTGAAAAGTTGGGGGGGGGGAAATAGATGCAACCTTCAAATTGTCATTTCCTGCACCCGCCCATCCGAGCTCCTCTGGGCCAGTTGGAGGAGCAGGTGGCACGGAGGGGCAAGAGAAGCGCCTGCCGGGGCAGCCACAACAGCAGCAGGTGGAGCAGGCGCGAGGGAGTGTCCAGACGGACCCAGCAACCGGGGGGGGGGGGGCAGACAGTGCAGACCAGAAGCCAGGAAGATGAGCCCCATGGGGGGGGGAGGGAAGAAACTGACCAGATGCTTGCAAGGAGGATTCGGATAAGCTAGCAGCCTCCTCTCCATGGCCAAAATGAAGGGCACACAGGGGAAGGTGGACATCCCTCCCCCTTGGTAAGGCTGCTGCTTGGGCCCTTCCTGGAGGGCTCCCCGGCAGGCTGCCCGACTGGGCAAAGGATCCAGTCCCTAAGACCCGCTGGGTGCAGGAGGGCGAAGGCGGGTGCTGCTCCACTGTGCTTCTGGGCAGCAGTGGGTGAGGCTAGGACCCCAACCCCCTTTCAGGTAGCAGAGCTTGGAAGGGGGACCCCTGGGAGCGAGCTCTGTCCAGCAACCCCAACTCAGCAGCAGCACCCAGGGCTGGGAGGCCGCCCTTCCCCCCCCCGGTGCCCGGCTGGTACCTTCTCCTTCTTCTGCTTGGCAGCGGCCTCGGCCACCGTCAGGGGCTTGTAGTAGTTGCTGCGCTCGGCTGTGAAGTGCACTTTGGAAAGGGCCTGCTCCACCAGCGCCACCGAGAGGTTGACCCCCTCGATGTGCAGCCACCCAATGAAGTTCCCGGCCTTGTCCATGCTCTCCACTTCCACGTCCACCTGCAGAGGGGACAAAGCGACCGGCAGCTGTGGGAGGGCAGACTCCACAAGGGCACTGTCGTCCCCCCCCTCCCAGCCACACCATCGGCCCCTCAGAGACGCCCTCCTTCAGGTGGGGAACCCCAGGTCATCCCCGGAGGGAGAGGCTTCCCGAGTTCCCCCCAGCCCCCAAGGCCAGGCTTGCTGCAGCCAGTCTCCACGTGAGAAAACAGCTGCCCCACCCCCGCCCCAGTCTTGGGCCAGATGCCAGCAGTCGGTGACTTTGCTCAGAGCGCCGAGATGGATGGCGAGCAGCAAGCAAGGGCAGCGAGGCAGGGCGCCTGGCTGAGGGGGCTGCAGAGGGGCCGCCCTCCAACCGTCAGGCTGAGCCCACCTCCGCAGCAGCCTCTCCCAGGGCAACCCTGCTGCATGGAACCTGCCCCCCCCATTTCCTGGACGGCCACTTTTGGGCCTGGGGTCTGCTGCTCCAGGGTCTGGCTGAGCCCTGCTTGGAGGAAGCCCCCTGGATGCCCTGGGGCAGCCGCCGGGCTCTCCTCGCAGCTCACCAGTGGGCCAAACCAGGCAGCGCAGGAGCCGTTGCCCCTGGTGGGGGCGCAGGAGCCCCCCCCCGTGCAAAAGAGCGGCCCTGAAAGCCACCTGAGCCGGACGGGGGAGAGCTTTTGGCTGACTCCCCTCCCCCTGCAGCCCAGCCCAAGGGCAGCCAACCCTCGATCCAGGCCTTGGAGGCCGGGCGAGTGGTGCGTCTGGCTTGCTACTGGGCCATAAAACCTGGCCCTCCTGACTGCAAACACTTGTATTCATTCCAGCTGTTTCAAGCTCTATTAAGCAATAAAGCTGAGGTCTAAATATCCAGGAATTTGATGAGGTTTGCAGACAAGGGGAGGCCTGGCCGGGGAGAGACCCCACCAAAGGCCTTGGGGGCTAGCCTGGGGCTCTTGGGCAGGGCAGCCCGGGGCTCTCTGGGAGGTCTACCTGCTCCTCCTGTTGCCCAGCCCAGCTCTGGGGAAGGAGTGCCAGCTCAGGTGCAGCCGAAGGAAGGAAGGAAGGAAGGAAGGAAGGGGGACAGGGATCAGGCTACATAGAGTGCCCCTCCCCGCATCCCCGGATGCCCGCAAACTGCCCCACCCTTGCCACCGTTAAGCCAGGAGGAGGGCTGAGGGCTCTGTGGGGCCTCCGTCTGCTTCTCCCAGAGATTCGGTGGGTTCCCCAAGACCAAGCGGCCAGAGGGGACAAAAGGCTGAACTCTGGGCATTGTTGCTTGAGGGAGAAGGCGGCCTGACCCCTCCCCTTCAGCCCGGCCCCCCCAAACTTTCAGGCCTCAGGGCGACTCCCTTTGGGCCAGCCTACCCAGTGTCCCGGTGTTAGAGAAGACGAAGGGGAACCCCCCCTTCGCCCCCCAGGACGCCTTCCATACCCACCTGACTTTCCTGGAGGCCCCAGGGCTGGGAAGACCCACTAGTCCTCCCGGAGCGGCTGACTGGCCCACTTGCCCTCAGTCCTGGGTGGGTGGGGGCATCCGGGGCTCCAGCCTCCCAACCCAAATCCTGCCTTTTGGCCGAATGGGGCGAGGGCGCCTAGAGGGGGCCTAGGCTGGCTGGTCATCCTGGGGCTGGACTCAGGACCCGCATCCCCTGGGAGGGCAGCGGGGGAAGAAGCGTCAAAGCCCTCCCCACTTTGCAATGCCCTCAGCGATTCCAAGCCGTATGGCGAGGTGACCGTGTGTAGGGAGGACTCTGTGCGTGGGGCAGGAAAGGGGAGCAGAGACGAGCTGGGTTTGTGGGTCCAGAAGCCGGTGGGTGGGGAGAGAGGTCCACTGCCTAAAACCAGCAGCTGGGCTGGGCAGCCAGACTTGACAAGCAGGCACTCGCCCTCTTCGCTTCTGGGGTCAGCCCCCAACCGGCCTCTTTGCGAAACGTCCCCTCCCTGCCAAAGACCGTCCCAGAGGGTCCGAAATACCCCAGGCTAGGGGGCACAGGTTGGAAGTGGCTCAGAGATCATTTTAGCCCACCCCCAAAATCCACTCGGGGGAGGGGGCCCCAGCCCAGAGCCCCTATCTCAGGGCAGGCTGTCCCGCTGCTTCTCAGTCACGGCCGGGGATGCCCCCGAGAGCCAGCCTGGGCCCCGTTCTTTCGCTTCAGGACGGAACGCAGGGAGCGAAGAAGCAAGCAGGACGCCGTGGCCTCCAATCCGGACTCCTCCCTTCTCTCGGCCCGTTTCTGCCTGTGGCTTGGTGACCCCCCACCCCCACCCCGTGGATGAGCAGAAGCACAGCTGCGGCAGACACCCCCCCCCTGCAAAGACCATGCTGGGCCCCAGGACTGCTTAGAGCTCTTTTAGGCTCCCTTGCCATGGCTTTACCCCAGGCAGCCACCTCCAAGCCTCCCTCCCTCCCTCCCTCCGTCAGCTGCTTGTGGCGGACCGTGGCCTCCCCATGGCCCTCTGCCTCCACCGCAGGTCGGCCTCCCCCTTTCAGCAGCCTCTTTCTGCCGTCCCTCGCTCCAGCCCATCAGACGAGGCTCTGATCAGGAAAGAAAGCGTGAAGGCTGCCCATCAGGCTCAGGGAAGCAGAGGAGATACCGTCAGAGCCTGCAGCACCGCCCAAGCGGGCTCAGAGGAAGTGTCTAGCGGGGGTCTTCCTCATGGCCCCCCCCTGATGCATTTCCCGGCCCTTCTGCTCTGCCCACCCCACCCCACCCCACCCCCAGAGGAAGAAGGGCTGGGCTGATCCCCCAGCAGCCTGTGAGGAAAATCCTGGAGGGGGAAAAGCAGCCGAGGGGCTTGGAGAAGGGCCCTCCCAAGGGAAGGGGCTGCCTGCCACGGGCGACGTACAGCACCTCCATGGGCAGGGATTTCTACAGTGGCTCATACATTTGCCGGCTTCTAATAAGCGAAGGCCAACCTTTGGTGTTTCTTAGCTGCCTTTCAATGAGGAGGAAGCCGAGGCTCCCTTGCCCACGTCCAGCCCTGGCCCGGCTGCAGTGCACTGATGCCTCCGCTCACAGCTTCCTCTGGAGAGGCCAGAGCCTCTTGCCCACCGCTCCACCTTGGCAATCAGCTCCTTGGCAGACAAGGGCCTCCACAGGGCCCCATTTTCCTCTGCTCACCTGGAGACCGCCAAGTGCCCCAAGGTCTTGCAAGGGCAGCATTCCAGGCGCAGTGGGGAGCACCAGCCGTGGCCCTCGGCAGCCCCCCCCCCAGCTTCCCACTGCAACCTGGCCAAGTGGCCAGAAAGCTTTCCTCGAAGCTGGAAAGGATCCCCACAGAAGTGGGCCTTCCAGGGGTGCCTCGGAGCAGTTGCCAGGCCTTGCCATTTGCTGGCACTAAACCGGTTTCACCTTTCTGACTGATTTTATAGATGCTTATATTGTATTTTTAATTGGGGCTTTAAATGCTAGCGGCATTTTTCACCTGGGCTTAGCTGGCGATTGCCACCAGAAGCTTTTAAGAAGAAAAGGGGAACAGCCGCCTTCCAAAAAGCACTCTGCAAAAGTGACTTCTTAGTGGAGAGCAGCATCCGAACCCGAGGCGGAAAAAGAATTCAGCAAAAATCTTGACCCAAGAAACCCTGCAGAACCACTTAAAACCGCTGACACCATCAGGCCTTGGGTGGGACCCCACCTGGCGCCCTCCAGCTCTGCTCCAGGCAGGTTGAGGTGCCAGGATGCAGAGACGAGACTCCTGCAGCCTTTCGCTTTAAAGGGAAAGAGGGGTGGGCAGAGAGGCCGGGCAAAAGCAGGAGAGTCCTGGTGCCAGGCCCAGCAAGGTCTCCAGCTGGGCTTCTCAGCTGCCCCTCCTGGGAGCCGAGGCTTGCAAGCCTCAGGCCCTGCCAAGGGCAAAGTGGCATCCGCTGGGCGGTGCCAGCCAAACAGCAGAGGAAGCAGGGACACGGCACAGCCCCCAAGAAGGGCGGCCACCACAGGAGGAGCCCCGGGATCCCTGCCAAGGTTGAGCAGAAAGGCCGCAGCCCTCCCACTGCGAGGAAGAAAGCAGCCGAGTTTGAATTTCAGAAACCAGCCCGGATTAGCCACACGTGGGTGCCCTGTGGCTCACTCAGGCGGCAAGAGCAAAAGCAAGGAAGGGCTGAGCCTCGCTGGGCTGCTGGGCAGGAGATGTGCCGGCAGAACCCTCCGGGTGGCCCTCCAGCCGATGCAGGAATCCCCGGGGAGGAGATGGGCATGGCTGGCAGAGGGGGGACCAGCCCCACTCCACACAGCGGCCTGGCCTGCTCTGGGCCCTGAGCCATCTCCCCCCACCCCCGGGGGCTCTCAAGACCTGCTGGCACTCCGGCTCGGCTCCCCAGGGACCCTGTTCTGTGGGTTTCCAACCCCCTCCCCCCATTTGTGCAAGGCCAGGAAAATGACATTCCCCCAGAGGCTGGACAGGTGAGACGATGGGTGAAACTGGCGTTTTTCTGGCGCTGAATCCGGGTTTTAGAGTGGCCAGAGACCCTGAGCGCCAATCCTCTTTTCCCTTCCATCATACGGGGTCGAGTTCCGAGCGCTCAACGTCCAACGTCTTGATTTTTAAAGGTTTTGTGACTGTTCTCTTGGGTAACCCACAGTTGCCTTTCTGTTCCAAGCTTTTTTCTTTGACTGACTTACTCATGATTTTAAATTTCCTATTATTTTATGGCAGAAAAGAGAGAAGCACAAATCCAATAAATGACCACACAATTCTATTGAGGAAACAGAGAAACTGCTTGGAGTGTGAGATGATGGGTTCCTTAAATTGAGACCCCTGGCCAAACCTCAGGAGGAATCACAGGCCCCAAGTGAAAAGCTCTTTGCACATGCTTGGGAGCCCATTCACTGGAGCCAAAAAGCAAAGCAGTGGGTGTCTGGAAGCCACAGAACTTGCACGCAGAGGAACACACACACACACACACACACACCAGCAGACTCCCACTCTGCTGGTTAGTCCTAACTGCCTCTTGCTTTCTCCAACAGCCTCAAGGCAGCTGGGTGTCCCTGAAATGCAGAAAATCAGCAGCCCCACTTAGCCCACCCGACGCCCTTCCCACATGCAAAGGGGCTCCCAGGGCCCTCCTCCATAACCCCACTTGGGCCAGAGGCACAGACCCACAGAATGGCCCAGGACTCTGAGCCAGGCCTTGCGCTGGGAGCCACGGCCAGGGCGCCTCCTGCGGGGGGGGGGGGCGCAACAGCAGCTCCCCCCACCTGAGAAAAACCAGCCCCAGCTCACTCCCAAAGCAGAACTGGGCAAGGGGGCCGGTCCCCCGAGCCTGCGGCAGGCCCCATCCTGGCCTCCCCCCACTTGGCCTCCCTTCCGGGCAAGGGAGAAGCCCCCCCCCCAAGGCCCAGGCAGCCTCTGTCCCCAAGGGAGCCCGGATTCCTGTCCGGGACGGCAAGAACTCCTCGCAGCCGCTACCGACGAGGAATGGTGCCAGGCGGGCAGCGCCTCCAGTCGGCTTCGGGGCTCTAGCGCGGAATCCCGCTCCGCCACCCCTGCCCCAGACAGGCCCAGCAGGGCTGCAGTGGGGCGGGGCAAAAAAGGGGTGTCCGGCCAGGGCTCTCCGAAGGGCCTGAAACCGCCTCCCTGCAGTCGGCCCTTTGGCC
>QLTV01002973.1:300148-320262 GCA_003457575.1 Thermophis baileyi | reverse complement strand
CTTGCCCCCCCCCCTCTGCCCCACCAGGTGACAGTTTCCCTCTAACGGGTGTGTGTGTGTGTGTGTGTGTGTGTGTGTGTGTGTGTGTTCCGCTTTCCTGAAGAAAGGCAGAAGGCGAGAGGAAGGGAGAGCAGATTCTGCCTTCCCTCGGAAGATCTCCTGCCAGTCCCTACAAAGGGCCGGAAGGGAAGCGGCCGAGCCAGCTCTTTCTGTCCTCGGAAAGCTGACTCTGCAGCTGACTGCTGGGGCCTGGGGAGGGAGGGAGGGGGAGGGAGGGAGAGGGAGAGAGAGAGAGAGAGAGAGAGAGAGAGAGAGAGAGAGAGAGAGAGAGAGAGAGAGAGATGCCACAGCATCCTCCTCGGTGGCTGCTGCTGCTGCTGCTGCTGCGGGCATCCAGGCGGCACAGAAGGCAGAGAGAGGGGCCCAGTCTCAGGCCAGAGAGTCAAGGGGGCCGGAGCCTGGACAGGGGAAGCAGCGAGAGGACCCTCCCCCCCAAGAGGCACTGGGGTCAACACCCTTCGTCACAGGCCCAGGAGGTTGTGTGGATGCAGGGGGGAGAAGGCAGGTGTGTGGGGGGTGGAAGCCGGTTCCCAGCCCGAGCAGGGCCCCATCCACCCCCAACCCCCCCTCGGGCACAGGCTCTGCTCTTCATCGCTGGCTTGGCTTGTCGCCCCACCGAAACCCAGAGCAAAACACAACATCACAACAAACATCAAAACCATTAATAATAATTATAATCAGCACCGCTAAAACAGTAAAACAAACGAGAAAACTAGTCGTGCTCCAGATTAACGGTTAGCGGATTCAAACAGGCAATTAAGCCGCTGCAATTAGCTCATAACTAAGGGGTGCCTTGGCAGGGGGTGTCGATTCCCCCGGAAGAGTCCTGCTGGGGTTCCCAGGTCAATCCCACCCCTGGAGGGCCAAGGCAGCTCAGAGCAAAAGGGCACAAATTCCCAGCCCCCGGGGAGGAAAGGGTTCCCTTCCTGTTGCTTCTGCTTCCCTGCCCCCCTCCTCTCTCAAGCCTCAGCTGACGGGGGGGGGGTCCTTGGTCCGGCCAGCCATGCTGCAGCATCCCCCAAAGGGCCACTCCGGCCCTTGGCCCCCAAAGCGAGGGGGCAAGGGGGGCAGCCTGCCTTGGTCCCCTCTCCCACTGCACCACCTTGGCAAAAGCGAGAGGGGCTGGACAGCTCTGACCGCCCCCCCCCCGCCCAACTGACACAGCGGCAAGCCGGGAAGCATGCAATATCTTTAAACTTTGATCTACTGTTTTTAATCTCCATATTTTATGGCGTTCAGGGGGCTGTATTTTTTTAACATCACCATCACTGAGGCATCACTTCAGGATTTACTGCTGACAGAGGCCCTGAGAGTCCCTCTGCCAGGCAGGACCGATGAGACAGACAGACAGACAGGCCCCCTAGACAGACCCTGGCCCGCAACTGCTTAACATCCATATTCCCTTTAGGCCTCAAATGGGCTGAAAGGGAGCTCTGGAGAAGAGTGACCTCAAAACAGCCCCCCCCCCACTCCTCTGAAGGTCGGCAGCTGGCAGTCAGCTGAACCCAGCCCACAAAAGGGCCAATCCACCCCGGGTGGAGAGGGGCTCCTCTCCTCTGCCTTCCCTGAGGGCCCCGCATCCCCCTCCTCTCCCCCACCCCACCGGGCCAAGGGCAGTGGCAGCCACAGGCTCTCCAGACCAAGCGAGGAAGGGGGCCCGAGGGGTCAGCTGGGCAGCGGCAGCCTCTGCGAGAGCCACAGGCCCAAACCGTCCCCCCACGTGGGAGCCGCAGGCAGCCACCCAACCGGCACAGCTCTCTTGCAGGGGGCAGCCAGGGTAGGCTTTTGGTGGCCAAGCTCCCTTCGGCCTGGGACCAGGACTACAGCTGAGACCCCCTCCTCAGGATGGCAGAAGGGCTGCAGCCCATGCTAGACGAGGCTAAGACGACCCAAGCCCCTCCTGTAAGCCACGATAGCATGTACTATTTGTAGCCTGCTGTAGGAACGTGGGAATGATAGCCTGTTAACCGAGGCCTGGGAGGTTGTGGGAATCCACAAGGGGCGGTTTCAAGCAAACAAACCCCTTGATGGCTTCCCCCCATGTGCTGTTCCCGCTCCTCCCTCTTGGGACCAGCAGCCCAGGAAGCAATGAAAGGCCCCCCTGGCCCTGCCCTCTGGCTGCCCACCTCCCTCTGTTTTCGGAGGATCTCCCCCCCCCCCCCCGCCGCCACCCCATCAGCTCTGTCCTCAAGCCTTCTGCTTATGACCAAGTGCCTCCAGGCGTCCCTTTCCTGCCGGTGACTCAGTCCTCCAGTCAGCCCGTCTTCCTTCCTCGCCCCTTCCGTCTTCATCCTCCCCTTCTGCTCTGGCTTCTTCTAAAGGACCCCTCCCCACTTCTCTCCGTAGGCTGCTGCCTTTCTCGGGGGGGGGGGGGGAGAGAGTCTCCCCCCCCCTCTCTTAGAACGAGTGGGCAGAGACACTGGCTTGGACGGCCATTTTCCTTGCATCCGTCACAACAGATGCCACGCTACCCACCACCGTTCTACGCTCCTTGGCACACCATCCCCTCTCCGCCTCTGGGGAGCATCCTTGCACAGCAGGCGCACCCCTCCATGTGCCTCACTTCTCCACTCTCCTAGGTCTAGCTTGCAGTCCTTCGCTTTCAACCCCCCCTCCCCTGCCCCCTCCAGGCCGCTCTTTAATCCCAGGTGGGCTGAAACAAACAGGCCAAGACGGCAGCCACTTGCAGGCCAGGCAGGCTGTGGAGGGCAAAGGGGGCCGGGCGCTCTTCCCTTCTGGCAGCGGAGAGGGAGGTGACCGCCTCGGAATGACAGAGCTCGCTGAGCAGTCTAGCTTAGTTCTGGAGCCCACCGGAGCCTCCCCCAGAGGTGGGACCCTCCCCACTCTGTCCTCTCCCAAGCCAGGGATTTAACCAACCCCCCCCCCCAAAAGACTGCAGGACGAAGCAGGGTCTTTGTCGTCTCCTACAGGAAAGCCCCTCAATGAACCCAAAGGTTCCACTGGTATGTCTACTTCACAAAGAAGGGGAAACCCTCCTGCACTTTCTCCCAGCCAGGAGGGCTCCGGGCAGGATCCCGAGGCAGCATCTCTCCCTGCTGGTCCCTGGCAACCCTCTCCAGGGCTGCCATCCACCTCTGACCCCCGGCTGCTGTTCCCCAGGAGCCCCAGCCAGCTCAAGACTCGGAAAGGGAAATAGGAAGGCTGGCTTCAACTGGGAAACCGTCCACCCTGTTTGGACGGGCCCCTCCGGAGTTCCTCAGTATCCCTGGGTTTTCATCCCTGCTGTCCCCCAGTCTGGATGAGGAAAGGAGAACCCCTTTGTAGCGAGGGGGGGGGGCTGAAGCGAGGGGGCCCTTGGGGCACTCTCAGCTAGGCGGCTTCCTTGCGGACGTTTCATTATCCAAACTAGGGAAGATCGTCCTCACTCGCACTGATGCCGTCACCTAGTTCGGGTAATGAAAGGCCTGCAAGAAAACCGCCCAGCTGAGAGAGCGCCAAGTCAGAATCGTCCCTGAACGTTACACGGCCCCGATCCTCGAGGGCGTTCGCTTCTCCTTTCCCCTGAGGAAAAAATGCCAGCTTATTTCCACATCTGGCTTTTCAACTAGCCATCTGTCCACTTAAAAATCCCCTCAATTTCCTTTGATGACGGACTTTTGTGAAAGAGGTTGGGCTCTTTCTTGGCACAGCTGCCTCTCAGGATGGGGGGGGGGCTCTCGGCCCTCCTGGGGGTGGTCAGGAGGGATGGGGACACCCACTTATCTGCGAGGCAGTTGGGAACCCCGCCACGCATGCATGGATGGGGGGCTGGACTGGGAGACCCTTTGATTCCCTACTTCTGCCTGGCCCCAAAGTCACCCAGCCAAGCCAGCCCCTCCAGTCGCTTTTGCTTTCTGAACCAGCTGGACTGCTGAGGGTCTCCAAAGGCCTGCAGTTTCGCCAGAGGGCTTTGAAAGTCCTGGGGGTGGGTGGGTGTCCCCTCTATCCGGGCGCCTGTTGACTCTCCAAACCCCCCGAAAGGTCTCTGGGCAGCATCCGCAAGGCCGGTGGCTCCGGGCGCCCGGCCGTTTCCCTCGGATTATCCTTTTGCTGCAAACATTACAATGACCCCCCCCCCCCTCGGTGATTTACCCAACCTCCAATAGGTTCCTTCTAAAAATAGCCGTCTTGCCTGCCACCAATGGAGCCACCGGCTCTATTTGTGGCATCACTTGAAGCCGGAGGAAGGAGGCGGCTCTGGGCTTGTGGGGAACGGCCGGGCCAGAGGCTGCCCCACGTCCGCTGGTGCCTGGAGCTGGTGCCATCCCCCTGGGGAAGGTCCAGGCCCCCAAGCAGAGGAGAGGCCCAAACCTCGGCCAGGTTCCAGAGGGGGCCCGGGGTCTTTGGTGCGCCTCGGAGATGGAGGCCTTGCCCCGAGCACTCAGCCCTAAGCCTGGGTCGGCAAAGGGCGGGAGGAAATGCAGGGGCCACTGGGTCAATGGCCTGTCCTTGCAAGGGTGGGGGGCCCTGCAGCAGGAATCTTTCCTCTGCCCACAAGGGCCTGGGTGGCCCAGAGCCAGGGAGCTGCCCCCTCCCCCCCTTCCCTTGCTCCCTGGGTCAGCAGACAATCACGGGGGAGGGAGGGGCTCACCCTTGGCCGATCTTCTCGGGCCCAGAGTGGGAGGTGGGAGCCCCCTGTGCCCCCTTCCCTGAGCTCAGCGAGCAGCCATGCCAGGGACCCCGCTACAGCTCTGTCCCCCCAGTGCCTGCCCATGGAGGGCCCTTAGGCAGAGGCCTCCAAACTGGGCCTAGAGAGGGGAGGAGGGTCCCCTAGCGTGGGCTGGCTTCACCCCGACTGTGTGGGGCACCGCTCCAAGGTTCGGTTATCCAGGGAGAGTCCAGAGCCGAGAGGATCCGCAGGACCCTGAGCTCAGTCAGTCACAGTCGGTCTGTCGCTGCACCGGACGGGGGAGTCAGTTGCCAGCCAGGGACCTTTGGAGCCCCCTGGGAAAGGCTGCTCCCCCCCCATTTTCTGCAGGGAGAATCAAGCCTCCTTCTCAAGGAGCTGGTGGCGGTGGAGGGCCTCAGCAGACCCCAACAGGTGTGGGAGAACCCCGCCGGCCCCTGCCCGCTGGCCCTGGAGAAAGTCCGCCCAGGGGTTGCCTGCTTCTGACCCCCAGGGCCTTTTCTCCCTCCTCCCCAGAGAGAAAGATCTGCCCTACCTTTGGGGAGCACCCAGAGGAAAGGAAGGCCCCGATTCTGGCAGACAAGGCAAGCAAGCAGCAGGGGGGGGGGGGCAGAGGGAGGCCCTCTGGTGGGACACACCTCCTGGAGGCAAAGGTCGGAGGGCAGGGGTCTGGCCAGAGAGCCCTCGCCAGGTGGGCAGGAGTGGCCGCGCAGAAACCCTGCCTGCCCGGCACCGCCAGTCCCTGCCCAGAGAAACACTACCCCCTTGACCGGGCCCTGGCCTTTGGAGAAAGCTGAGCCTGCCATCTTAGTCCCACCCCAGCTGAGATGCTGGGCGCCAACCCCCCCCCCCCGCCCCACTCCTTCCCCATATCCACTCAAGCAAGGTAAGAGGAGAGAAGCTCCAAGCAGACCATCTGGGTGGTCTTCTTGCAGCCCATCCTCCCTGGCCTGGGGGAGGGGCCCCACTCAGACCCCCTTCTGCTGGCGCTTTCCTCACCTGGCTTGGGAGCGCCTGGCTCTCTGGGCAAGCCCTGAAACAGAGCCGGGGAGTTTGGGGGGTGGGGGGCAGGGCCTCTTTTCATTCAGCTCCCACCTCCCCCACAGGCCCCACCAAGCAGAGGGAGGGTGGGAGGGAGGGATTCCTAAGGAGGAACTGAAAGGATGCTGTGGGAAACAGAGGATGGCCTCCAGGGAGAGTCCCTCGCTGAAAGCGTAAAGAAGTCTTAAATAACTTAAAATGTGACAAACTGCTAAAGAGAAAAAGCCTAATGTGTCCTCCAGTTTCTCCACCAAAGATGGGGAAATCAGGGGCTGATTCGGTTAAAGATTAATAGCTGAATTACACTTGCAAGTAAGATTGTCATAATTATCACGTCTTGGTGGGAAAAGCCATCGGGGGAGGTGAGTGCCGTTGGGGTCTCCTTCGTCTTGGTGAAAGGCTCGGGGGGGGGGAGGGGGAGAAAAGGCCCCCCTCGGATTGGGAGCTCAAGGCGGATCAAGAAGCAGGAAAGAAGAGAGAAGCGGGGGAGGGGGTCCCCCAGCAATGTGGACCACGAGGGGGGCGAAGGGAGATGAACAGCACACACACAAAAAACGTGCATTGCGCAATGAAGGGGGAGGGGAAGGAGGCAGATGAAAGGGCCACTGAGTAGGTCAGGGAAGGGAAACGGGTGCAGGAAAGCGGGGATCCCCAGGCTCTGAGGAGAACGGGGATCCCGGGAGATCCAGGAATGAATTCTGGGAAAGAGATCCTGGACAAGGGTGATGCGGGGCAGAAAAGGGTCTTGTGGGTGAGATGGAGGAATGGAAATGAGAGGAGGAGGACGGGACCGAAGGAGGAATGGAAAAGGTGAGGGTCGCTTTGTTTTATTTATTTCTAACCAGCCTTTATTCTTTTTACAAATAACTCAAGACATCGCCAACACACCTTCCTCCTCCTTATTTCCACCACATCCACCCTCTAGGTGGAGAGGGAAGGGCTGCTCATGGCTACGGCGGAACTTGAACTCGCGATCTCCCGATTTCTGGCCTGGTGCCTTAACCACTAGACCTGACCGCCTCTCTCTCTCTTACTAGAGCAGATGAGGGTCCCCCTCAAACTCGTTTAAAAAAGACCCTTTAGCACACCTGTTCATACGCACATCTTATTTCAATTATTTATATGGCTGCCCATCTGCCAACGACAAATCTGGGCAGCAAACTAGGATTCAAGGCAGCGAACAAGAACCCAGGATGCCGGAGGTAAACCATGGTTTCCAATGGCCGAACCACGTCAGCGGCTCCCCCCATCACCTCCCGGGGAAACCGCCAGGCCAGCCAGTTCGGGGCGGCTGACCCAGAGGGAAGAGCCATCCTTGGGAAGAGAATGGAAACATAAAAATGGAAATACGAGTGGCCCGACTGTTTATGAGGAAAGAGGGAGAGAATGGGGGGGGGGGAGGGGGAGAAAAGGACAGAGAAAGGGAGAGGGCGCCTTGACCTGCTAGCAGAGGGAACGGAGCAGGCCAGGCAGACACGGACAATAATGCCTGCCAGGACACTCGGAAAACAGAAGGCGGCAAAAGGAAGAAAAAAGCAGGCCAGGAGGAAAACACACAGAAAAGGAGGACATTGTCGTGGGGCCCAACGAGACTGGGCAGGGCTCAGACGGAGAGCAGCAGAAGACGGGGAGGGGGCTGCGCTGAGGGGCCTCCAGCCACACCCCGAGGGGAATTAACGCAAAAAGGGAAGGAAATGGGGAGGGGGGGAAAGCCAAATAGGGAGATCCTCCAGGCAGAATTTGAGAAGCCCCAAAAAGGAGACAGAGACCAAGGGGTCAATATGGAAGCGGCTCCCAGATGGGTTGGGGAGGCCACAGAGGCAGAGGGGGGTGGGCGAGGGGAGGGGGAGAAGCCCAGCATCTGATTGGGGAGGGGTCGAGGCCCGGAAAGCGCAGGCTGCCTGCACCCCTCCGGCAGGCCCTGGAGAAGCATCTGGGGCAGGAGGTAGGGGGCAAAGCGGCCCAGGCCTTTGGGAGAAGAGGCCGTGTACGAAGTGGGAGGGCCAAAGAAATGGGGAGGGGCAGGCAAGGGCACCGCTTGCCCTACTTTCTCCCCCTTCCCTTTACGCGAAGTCTGCCTGGCGGTTCTGTCCTCTTTTGTTGTGCTGCGCAGAAGGGAAGGGGGGGGCGGTTGGGGGCCGCATCCTCTCACTGGCAGCTCTAGGGAGAGAGGCTGGGTCCACACAACAGCCCCCTCCCCACAACTATGTCACTTGGAACTCTGCAGACTCCCCCTTCCCTGCCCTTTGTAAACCAGAAAACTGGTTCCTGGGGTCCACGCTGGGTGGGCCTGCAAAGCACGGAAGACCCCTCCCCACTCAATCACCCTCTGGAATTTGCTGGGCTGTTCTTGGTCTGGTCAGCCACAGGGGACCCTCTTCCAGGACTGGCATCCCCCCCTGTCTATGGCTCCTTTGGCCGTGGGGAGAGGTGCTGTGGGCTCTCAAAGCCACACTTGCCACACGCCCAGAAGTCTGCTCCCCACTCATGGACCTGGCCCTAAGAGGTCAACCCAAAGAGTCACGGGCTGGCCAGCAGCCTGCGAGGGCATCTTTGGGTGTACCTGCCTGGCCCCAGGTCTGAGTCCAAGCCGTGGCCACTCACAGGGCTCCCTGTGGCCCACAGGCAGCGGAGTGGCAGCCCCCTGACCACCTGGGCCTGCTGTCTGAAGCAGGCGGCCTTGGCAGGATCCGAACTGCCCCTCCGGTCCCCTGCAATGTCAACGCAGGCCACTTGTGGGACAGGGCGTGATGGTGGCAGAATGAAGGCCCCAGCTGACTCGCCAGGGGATGCCACACGCCTGGCACCTGCGCCCAGTCCTGCAGATGGCAGCCAAGGGCAGAAACCCCTGCGGGCCAAGGCTGGAGGAAGACGCAGAAAGAGCTGGGGAAGATTCTTCGGCCGCTGACCTCCATCACAGCAGGGGAGCCCCCCACTGCTCCCCCCACTGGGCCAGGCAGCCCCCCCGGCCTCACAAACGCATCAAGACTGAGCAGGGAAAGGCAGCAAAGGTGCCAGGTGGGCAGGAGGTGAAGTCGAGACGCAGAGACGCACGAAGGCCGGCTGTCCTACCTCTCGTTGCAGCACCAGCTCTTTTGTGAACAGCATGGCTTCTTCACTGAAGGGCTCCCCTTCCTGGACCAGGCCTGGCAGGTTCCGGGCTCCACGGGGACATTCGATGCCTAAGAGGGAGAGGGAGACCTCTGTCACCCACAACCGTCCCGCCGTTTGCAGCCCCCCTGACATCGGGAGGCGTTTCCCCCAGATGGGTCAGAAGAAAGCCAGAGCCGTGGGGACCAGTTGCTTAGAGGCCAGAGACCTCCCTGGCTCACCCCTCTCTGGGGTCCCTACCCCCCGCCCCCCGTGGTATTCTGCAGGAACACAAAAACCGGACCCCAGACTCCTTTCCTCCTCCAGCACCGGTGGCAACTCCACCATGCCCATTGCGCTCCCCAAGGGCGGAGAAGGCCATCCAGAGAGGGTCGCCCTCAGGCCCACTGGAGAAAGGCCTGGCCTCTGGCCGTCCTGGCCCACTGGAGGACACCCACCCAACCCTCCCACCACACTGAAGAATCGCCTCTGAGCACACAGTGGGTCAGAGAGGACACGGAAGAGGACACGGTGCGAAGTGGCCAGCGAGGGGCACAGAACCATGGCCAAACGTTCTGGCTTCTACAGAGTCAGATGAAAACCACTGAATGAAATGCAAGCGAGAAAAATGCAAAGGTCTTTACCTTAAAAAAATAAATAAATGCTCAACTTATCAATAGTGTGCATAGAAAAAAATCCTGACTCAGTAAACTGATCACCCACCAAAGGCAAATAAATGCAGTTTTGGTTGCAGCAAAAGAAGTTTCTAAATCCTTGGAAGCAACTGTTGTACTCCATTTCACGGTGGGCAGCCCCCCCCCCCCGCACACCTTCCCCCCAGACTAAGGAGGACGGAGACTTGTAGGGCAGAGAAGGGCAACGAGGGCGACCAGCGACTGACAATGAAAGAGAAGCCAGCTGGAACCGGCTCGCCAAGAGGGAAGGGAAGGAGAACCGATTGCCTCACAAGGGCACGGGAGAGTCCGGGGGCAGGGCTCCAGGCCCAGCTAGTCCAGCTGCTTGGGTTGCCCATAGGTTTGATTTGCCATGCCATACGGACTCTTTGGCAAGACCCACACCCTTTCCATGGGTCCGTGAGTAACCTGTAGTCTTCCCATGCCACGTGTCCACCACCATGGATATCAGAGGGTACAATGACACCCCACCTTCTTTCCGCCTTCTGGCTCTCCTTGTTCAGCTCCCATCCTCTCTCTCCATTGAGGCAGAAGCCCCGGGAGGCCTTGAGTGCCTCCTGCTTCTCCCTCGGCCCCGGGCGACCAGACGAGAGCAGCCTTACTTGTAAAGGGTGGTCACACCACAGGAGTAGTAGTTGCCATGGACAAGGCCTTCCTTATTGCCCTGGAGGGCAGAGGCCGGGGTTAAACCCTGAAGGACGAGGACGCCAGGCCAGGCATCCGGAGGAACTTCCCAGAGGAGGCAGCCAGCGCAAAAGGGGAAGATTCACTAGATTCAAAACCATCTGGCAGCCCCCACCCCACCCCTGAGGGCACCTGCAGCTCCAGCTCCTTGGGGGGGGAGGGGCTGTGTCTGAACAGGAGCCAAACATTCAGTTTTGCAGGGTACCGAAAAGAGCAGGAAGGGCCACTTACATATTTGATTTCGAGAAGGAAAAAATGGACTATCCAATTTTGGAAAATCAATGGGTCTGTTTTTTTTAAAAAGTGACACGCGCTTCCCATTACTTAAAAGGAAAGCCGATCATCAGAAAATATTGTTTTGGATCCACTGGGCGCTCCAAGAATGTTTGGAAAGCAGTGAACATCGGATTTCCTACGTTGGCAACTTAAGAAACGTGAAGTTTTAAAACTTGCATGATTTCCCCTTGGTATAACTTGGTTTCCGTTTCAAATTATTATGTGTATTGATACAATTCTGGGAAGCAGTCTTGCATTTGAAGCACACGGCGCCTGTCACCTCGCAAGGAGCTTTGGCTCCACTGAGCCCGGATGTGACAAGAGGATAATCCCAGGTACCTGGAAAACCAGTCGATCTCCTGGCTCAGGACTCCGGCTGGCTAGACGTGGTTAAACATGGTTTAAAAACATTGTCATGTTCTCTGAGAGCGCAGAAATGCCAGTCAGTTCCGTGTCATTTAAAATCTAATCCGAATTCCCTCTGCCTCTTAATGACTATTAATGAAGTTATTAATCGACGCCTTGAGAAGTAGCTAGAGCTGAGCCCCAGAGCCCTGCATGCGCCACCTGACTTTGGCCAGACAGTTTCACTCTCCTGAACCTCGTCAGGCTAGGCAGAGCAGAGTTAAAGAGCTGGCACGAATGCCACAGGACACTTGGTCAAAGGCTTGGCTGAAACCAGGACCTTTTATACCTAAAGCATTCCCACAATCTCTTAGGAAAGGTAAATCACATAAACTTAGCCTAGGAAAACCGGCTTTTCACCAAACCTTGCTGATAGCCCCCCCCCCCCGATTACAATATTTAAGAACCGCCCTAGGTGGTCTTTTCTCCCCTTGTGGAAGAGGGGAGGGTTCAGCCAAATCACCGGCTGCTTCCTAGGGCACTTTGGGATGCCAGCCGCTTGCCCCGGGATGCTCATTCAAAGAAAAGAGGCGTTCTGCCCACCCCAAGTTCCAGCCTCTCTTCGCACACACACACACCCTTAATAGCAATAGCAATAGCACTTAGACTTATATACCGTTTCACAGTGCTTTACAGCCCTCTCTAAGCGGTTCACAGAGTCAGCATATTGTCCCCAACAATCTGGGTCCTCATTTTACTCACCTCGGAAGGATGGAAGGCTGAGTCAACCTTGAGCCGGTGAGATTTGAACCGCCGAACTGCAGCTAGCAGTCAGCTGAAGTAGCCTGCAGTGCTGCACTCTAAACACTGCGCCACCTCAGCTCTTAACTAACCAAGCAACTGGATTGGACAGTGTGACCAGTGATTTGGGGGAGAAAGAGGAAACGTTTACTTTTAATTAGGTGAAAGCCGCGGGAAAATTTAGAGTCGGCTTTCACCAATTGTGCCAATATGAAGTATCCAATAAACTATTCTTTGAGGAATCTGCCTGCCTCGCGCATGCGCAAAGCATTCTGCGCATGCGCAGAGGGTAAAAGAACCCAAATGGCGGTGTCCGGGCGGGTGGGCGAAGTCTCCCGCTTCTGTCGCTACCAGCTGTCCGGCGACCCGCAGGCACGCCCGAACTGGGAGCATTTCAACCCTGGTGCCACGCCCTCTTTGTCACCTCATCGCACATGGGGAGGGGGTCACGGCGGCGGGGCGGGGGTCACGGGGGGGTCGTGGCATTAGGAAGGTTGAGAACCACTGCCCTTGACCCTTCTTCCTTTGTGGAACAGGCAGCAGAGGGGACTGAACCCCAAAGGGGGGTCTGAAGCTGTCCAGAGGCGCCTTCTGCCAACTTCAGCGCCCAGTCCCAGGTTCCTCTCCTTGTCTGCCCTTCCTACGGGCACCCATTTTATCCTCTTCCCCCCAATGGGAGGTTGGGCACAAAAGAGGCCAAGGGGGCTGAATAACTCCCTCCAAAAGGGGCCCAAACTTTGAAAAAGGCGTCAAAAGAAAGATCAAGCCTGACAATGGACTGGATGTGGCCGAGGGAGGAATCCAGGCCACGGAGGGACCTGGCGGCATAGATGGGCAGCGGCTCAGAGTGGAAGCCGCCACCACCACCCCCTTCTGGTCAAGTGGCCCACAGGCGTGTGCACACAGAAACCCACACGTGCATATAGAGGAGGCAACGTGCTGCTACTCCACTGCAAAGACGACAATCAAAGGGCTTCCGATGGCTACACAAAATGGCTGGGAAGAATGATAAAAGCTGGAGTCTGCAGTCCCGAAGGGGCTTTTTTCAAGAGGCAACTGGATTTTGTTTTTTCTTTGAAGATGTTTCGCTTCTCATCCAAGAAGCTTCTTCAGCTCAGAGCTGAAGTAGGTTTTTGGATGAGAAGCGAAATGTTAAAAAAAAAAAAGCCCAGAAAGTCCAGTTGCCTCTTGAAAAAGCCCCTTTGGACAACTGTGACCTGGATGACTGAGAACCTCCATAGACTGGAGTCTGCAGGTTTTCCCTGCCCTATTCTCACCCAGCTTCCAATTATCAGAATAACGAAGCTGGAAGGGACCTTGGAGGTCTTCTAGTCCAACTCCCTACTCAAGCAGGAGTCCCTACACCATTCTGCACAAGTGGCTGTCCAGTCCAGGCTTAAAAAACCTCCAGGGTTGGAGCCCCCACAACTTCTGGAGGCAAGCCGTTCCATTGGTTGATTGTTCTCACTGCCAGGAGATTCCTCCTTAGCTCTAGGTTGCTTCTCTCCTTGGTTGGTTTCCACCCGTTGCTTCTTCTCCTGCCCTCAGGTGTTTTGGAGAATAGGTTGACTCCCTCTTCCTTGTGGCAGCCCTTCAAGTATTGGAAGACTGCTATCATGTCACCTCTAGTCCTTCTCTTCATTAAACTAGACACACCCAATTCCTGCAACTGCTCTTCGTATGTTTTATCCTCCAGTCCCCTAATCATCTTTGTTGCTCTTCTCTGCACTCTTTCTAGAGTCTCAACATCCTTTTTACATTGTGGCGACCAAAACTGAATGCAGTATTCCAAGTGTGGCCTTATAAAATGGTATTAACACTTCATGTGATCTTGATTCTGCCCCCCCCCCCCCGGTTAAGGCAGTCTAGGACTGCGTTGGCTTTTTTGGCAGCTGCAGCACACGGCTGGCTCATATTTAAGCGACGGTGTACTAGGACTCCAAGGTCCTTCTGTCTCCAAGGTCTCCAAAGTTGAGCCAGGTGCCACCTATTCTATACTTGTGCGCTTGTTTTTTCTTGCCCGAGTTCTTCTCTTGCCACTGAACTGCATTTTCCTGGTTTGTGCCCTGTGTCCTTCTGGATCTCGAGCCCGTCTTCTGAAGTGTCGGCTATTCCACCCAACTTGGTCTCATCTGCAAATTTCAATTGGTTTCCTCCACTATGTTCCATTTCCCCCTCTCCTTGCAATATTTGCAACTGAGCTTTTATCACCTTATTTTTGGGGAATTTCCACTGACTTTAGGGCATTTTTTCAGGATGTGGTCAAAGTCACCCAGGCCTGCCTCCAGAACGGCCAAGGATGGCAATGGGCTGTTCAGCAGCCAGCCAGAGGCCAGGCACAGGGGAGAGGGGGCTCTGAGGAGGGGAGGGGGAAGGCAGCCCCTGGGGGAGACCAGGCCTTGGCCGAGCAGCCTGGCTCTGCTTCCACCCCGCTCTCTGGACCAGAGGAAAAACTGGAGTGAAAGAGGGAAGCGCTTGGTGCTGCAGAAACGCGGCACCCGGCCCTGCCACAGATTCACCCCCCCTGGAGAGAGCTGCCTTTTGCATACAAGGCTCTTCAGCATCCTGCGAGCTGGCACCAGGCAGCGCACGCCCCGCTCGCTCTGGCTGCTCCCTGCGAGGAAGTGCTGATGCGGCAGCAGGAAAGGAAACTGCTGGCCACAGGAACAGCCCCCCTCCCCCCCTCTGCCCCAGGGAGCATTGAGCAGCCCAGGAGGGGCAAGCAGCTGGGGGGCAGCTTCATCTTCTGCAGCTCCATCTCACAGATTCTGTGGTGCGGGCAAACTAATCCCCCCCCAGCTCCAGCAGACACGCTGCCCCCTGCCTCAAGATTTGGGGGGGGGGCCTCCCTGGAATGCAGAAGGCAGGAAGAGCGAGAAAAGGATCCTGCTATGTCCCCCCACCCCAGAGCCTCCCTGCTTGCTGGGGGGGGCAAAATCTCTGGGTCAGCAGACTGAGCCAGGGGAGGGGAGCGGGCGAGGGCATGGATGTGGGCAGGTAGGTGGGGAGGGAGACCTCCTGCCCCTTTTCTTCTACAGAGAACCAGGCTCCAAGAACACAGGGCAGCTCTGGGTGAAAAGAGGCTGCATTCGCTCCGCGCGCGCGCGCATACACACACACACACACACACACACACCGTTTCTGAGTGGGGCTGGGGAGGGTCGGGAAGGGACGGTACAAAAGAGCACAGAAAGTGAAGGCAGGCTCCAGCGAGAGGCCACAGGTGGGCGGCCCAAGCAGCCCAGGGCCAGGGCAGCAGGCGGCAGCCGAGGGGAGCCCCCCCCCCCGCTGACAGGCAGGCAGAAAGTGGGAGGGAGGTGGGGGAATTGCAGATCCGGGATCATAAAAAAGGGATTGTTGAAAAAGTCCTGCTCATTTGGTGCAACCAGATGTGGAGCATCATGCTCCATCCTCCATCCTAGAAGGCGAAGCGGGGTGGGGGGGGTGAGAGGCGGCTGGGCGATTCTCCCCGGAACATAGGAGGGAGAGCGTGAGAAATCCCAGCCCTGCAGCAGCGCACTGGAGAGGAACCGAACGGAAGGAAGCGGGTCTGGGGCAAACTGCAGGCAGCCGCCTCCCGAGCAGATGGCAGCCCGCAAGGGGAGACTCCGGGGCCCAAGGCTGCCATCCCAGCAATGGAGGCACCACAAGGGAGAGCCACGGCACGCACCTGCACCGCAACCCGGGCTGGATCTGCAGGCTCGCCTTTGCCCGCTGCGTGCCCATCCCCAGAAGGGGCTCGAGACGGGCCAGACAGCATCCTCCTCGGGCTGAGGGCCCATTTGCCCGGGAAGGAGGGCTCCTGCACGGTCAGAGGGTGGGGGGAGGGGCATGTTGGGCCACGGGAGGCTCTCTCGCCCTCAGAGGGGCAGCAGCATCACCCATGGAAGCCGCCGGCCCTATTTGTGAGCATCAAAATCTAAACATGGAACATCTTTGGGGCACAAAGAGAAGCAAAAGACGAGCTTAGATGGCCTCTCCAGAGGGAGGCTGCCTCACGGCCAAGAGGTCCAGAGGGTGCCCACAGCCCTGCCTGGGGTTTGCGCCATGGCTTCCAGCCCCTACTGGCTCGGCTGCCCTGTGGGGGAAGGGAAAGGGACTACCTGTCAGGCCCAGCAAGGACACCCCACGCCACAGCCAGGAGCACAAGGGAGGGCAAGGACAAGAGGCTGGGCATGGCATCAGTTCAGGTGGGTCATCCCAGGGTGGGCAGGCAGCATCGCAGCTCCCCCAAAGGGCAACCTTCCCCCCCCCAGGACGTCAGCTGGAGTGCATGCAGGCAAGGGCCCCCCCGGGCGGGGGGTGGGTCAGGTGAAGCTGCTCTGGTCCTGGAGGGTCTCCCTCCACCTGACTCGGCCTCCCTGCAGCTTGTCCATCCGCCTGCCTCTTGTCCTGGGGGGAGGGAGGGCAACAGGGACTCCGCCCCACTCTTCCCCCTTAAGCCCCCCAGCTCCCTCCTCCATGGGACTCGGCTTCTGCCGCTGCTGCTGCCCTGCCTGCCTGCCTGCCTGCCTGCAGGCAACCCTCGATTTACGACCACACTTGGCACCGGGATTTTGTGGTGGTCCTGAGTCGAGGCACCCACCTGACTGGACCTGACTTTTTGACCGTTTTATGGCCGTCGTTAAGTGAGTCCATTCTCCTGAATGGGGGCTTTTTGCAGGAAACAAGCAAAGCAGTGGGGAATCGTAGTCACAAGAGACCGCAACCCATGGTGCACTCCACTTGCCAAGTGACTGCGGGGGACGTGGGGGGGGGGGAGATGACATTTCATAGCAGCCGAAAGCGCTTCACAGGCCATTAAAGAACTCCCTCCTAGGCCTGTGGTCATTAAAGAACAGGTCACAATTTGAGGACTAACGGTGTCCTCCTGTGAACCTTCTCCAAATTCTCCAAATTCAAAGTCGAACGAATCAGCACAACTGCTGGCCCCCAATTTGGAGATGATAGAGCTTCCAATCGCATTGGCCTTCGTTGCAGCTGCGTCACAGGGCTGACTCACGTTTCCCCACCTGCCTCACCCACATCGCCCCAAGATCTCCCCACAAGCCCCGTTGCCAAGCCAGGCCCACTTTCTGGTTCTGCATGTTATCTTGGCTTCTGGAGTCAGAGGGTAGCCCCCTACAAGGATTTCCCTCCCCCTCCCTCCCTCTTCATTCCCAGATGACCAAACAGCTGCCCTGAATGCCTGGGCAAGGGGAGGGAGACCCTGGGGCCGAACCCCTCCGGAGAGCCCAAACACAGGGCAGCGGCGGCAGCGGCAGTACCATGAAGGAGCTTCCGGGCACCACCCCATTCCCCTTCGACCCTCCTCTACCGGGGACCTGCCCTTGATTCTCCCCCCACACTCCCCCAGAGATGACGGGAGGGCTGTGTAGAGGCGGGAAGGATACCCCGAGCCACGCAGGATCCTTCCTGGCCTCTGGCCTCACCGGGCGAAACCCTCCTCCTGCCCTTCTCTTCAGAAGGCCCTCCAGGGCCCCAGCACCGATGCACCCCAAAAGCTGGGCAAGGCATTCTCACGTGAGGGTGGCCCACACCAGTCCAGCAACAGCAGCAGTGGCCCTTCTGCATGGTCACAGGGCATGTGACATGCGCCTGCTTCTCTCAGGCTGCCCAGCTGGGTTAGGGGCTGAATTCAGGGCACCACCAACCATCCACCAACTCCACGCACCTACAAAACCCAGCCCCAGTTTAGACCCAGCAGGGCACCCCCCCCTCGCCTCCCCCCCCCACTTCCTTGCTCCTCCTCTTTGCGGCTCCAAGGACTTGGGTTGGGTTTCCCTCTGTGCAAGACCAGGCGGGGGGGCTCTCCAGGCAAAGGGTACTCCAGAGCTCCGCAGCACAAGGGCCAGGGCCCACTGGGAAGGGGGGGCTCCCAGATGCTGCCTGCAAATGATATGCCCCCACCATAATGCGGAGGGGGGGGGCTTACATTCATGCCCTTCGGAAGCCGGGGCAGAAACCAAGAGCCCCAGCTGAGAAATGGGGGCAGCTCTGGGCACCAGCCATCGGCTGGGCATCCATCATCAACCAGTGTCCCCTTCGGAAGCCCCCGCAGAGCAGCCTCAGAGGTGGGAGGGACGGGGCAGCCGGTTCGTCTTCTCTTCCTCCCTTCACTTATGACTTGGGTGGGATCTTAGAGGGTATCGAGTCCAACCCCCTGCTCACTACCGATATCTTAACAAACCTTCAGACTCCCAGCAGGGGGAGGAGAGGGTTGCATTGCTCAACAATTCTTTCCAGAAGGAAATTCTTCCCAACTTCCCGCCTGAGCAGCGGTGGCGCAGTGGTTAGAACGCAGTACTGCAGGCTACTTCTGCTGACTGCAATTTGGCAGTTCAAATCTCAAGGTTGACTCAGCCTTCCGTCCTTCTGAGATGGGTAAAATGCAGACCCAAAATTGTTGGGGGCAATAGGCTGACTCTGTAAACCGCTTAGAGAGGGCTGTGAAGCACTGTGAAGCGGTATAGAAGTCTAAGGGCTATTGCTGATCCTTTCTTTCCTGTTCAGCTGAAGGAAGACCCTCCCTGACTTCACAGCGGGAGCCTTTCAGATACCCAAAGGCCACCATTATAGCCCCCCACCCACCCCCGGTCTTCGGCTTGCTCTACAGACTCTCCTGGCAGCGTCTCCAAGGGAGGACCCGCTGTGTCTGAAGGAGTCCAGCCTGGGCAGGAGAGATCGGCTCTCCTGGGACGCAGGACTTCCATTCACGCAGCCCAAGCCTGGAGCAGCCTTTGGAGCAGCCGTATCTGGCCTCTGCCCCCCCCACCCCTACCCCCCGTGCTGGTGCATGAAGATTGGCTCAGGACGTTTGGCTCGGGTGGGGGGCACCCCTTCTTTGCAGGCTTCTTCAAATTCAGCTTACCCCCTTCCACCCCTGCCTCGACCCAGGGAGAGAGGCAGGCTCTTTCCAGCTGGGGATGCTGGATCAAAAAGGGGAGTGAGGCCCAGGAAAGGCCCCCAGGCCAACCCACAGAGCAACCGGCAGCATCCCAAAGCAGGGGTGCCCCCCCCCCTCAGGAAAGTGGGGCAGATCAAAAGCCCAAGGAAAGAGGGAGGCTGAGGTCTCTGGAGCAGAGCAGCCCCCTCCCCAACTGGTTCCCATAGCAACAGAACCTAAATACAGCTCCCCACAGGCCTGGGGCGGCCTTCTCCCCCCTCCCTGAGGTTGGTGTGCCCCCTCCAGAACATCTCCGTGTCCAAAATTAGCTCCACTTCACAAAGGCCACGGCGGCGGTGGCAGCAACCTCGCTGCCCTGATGACGGAGCCATGCCGGATGGTTATATTTAACCGCTGATCCCTGCTAAACAACCACTTTGGAAAGTCTGTGAGCCCTGGGGGGAGGGGCCCCAAGGCTGCTTCCACCATGGGCGTAGGAGGCAACCCGCCTCCATCAGGGGCCCGTGATGCCCGCCGGAGCTGACAAAGCCAGAACAGGTCTTCAAGCTGCCTGCTCAAGCAGGACACCCTATACCGTTTCAGACAAATGGCTGTCCAATCTCCGGCCAAGGAGGGGCCAGGGCAAAGCCCCAAAGGGCCCGAAACTCAGCCCACCAGGGCAGAGGGTGCTCAGCAGGCACACACTGGAACTGAGGGTCAGAGATCAAAAGCCCACCAGCCCAACCTGCTCTCCCCTGTCCCACCACGCCAGGTGCCCAAAAGGCAGGTGAAGTTTGGCCCACCAGGAGCCTGGCTGCTCTCTCTGGGGGCAGAGCTGCTGGACCCTTGGGTTGCTCCGCCTGGGTGCAAGCTGAGCCAGCGAGGCAGAAGCCGAGTTGGGGCCCCCGAGGGAGAAGCCAAGGGAAGACCGCCCCCCCTCCCCTCCCCTGGGGCCCTGACCTCTGCCGCCTCGTAGGGGCGCTGCCATTCCCTTCCCAGCATCACTCCCCCCCCCCCAGAAAGGAAAGGATGCAGGATGAAGTTGACGCGGGGGAGGGGGGGAGTCCTTTCCAGAATCCCATAATACTAGAATTCAATTACAGAGGTAAAGCCAATTCATACATCTCCACATTCCCACTAATTGTGTAATTAAATTAAAGACTGGGTAGGCCAGGAACCCCATTACGCCGAGCAAGCAGCCTCCCCATCCCATCCCGGGCCCCCCTGCAGGCCCACCGGGGCTCCTCCGCTCAGCCCAGCCCCACGTGAGCGTTTCACCCACGTGTTGCACCTGCCCCCATGTGGCATCTCTCCCCTCCAACAGGAGTGGGAGTTTTAGCACATTAACATTTTGAAATATCAGAGGCTCTGCAACGAACGAGTCTCATTTTCTTGTCTTGTGCAGCTGACTTTAGGATTAGTTAATTATAAATAAGATTGCAAGTCGAGGTATCTCTGTATCACGCACAGGCGGCACGAAGGAGCCCGTGGGCTCCCCGGCTCTGCGCACAGCCCAGGCGCCTCCTCCGTTGCCTCCATCTGGCCTCTGCCTTTGCCAAGAGGAAGGGGCGGGCGCCAGGAGAGGAGGAGATGGCATTACCCCAATGCC